>JAJAGP010000591.1:294173-351072 GCA_025084515.1 Ancistrus triradiatus | reverse complement strand
GGAGACTTGATTACACACAGGTGGATTCTATTTATCATAATCAGTCATTTAGGTCAACATTGGCTCATTCAGAGATCCTACCTGAACTTCTGGAGTGAGTTTGCTGCACTGAAAGTAAAGGGGCCGAATAATTTTGCACGCCCCACTGTTCAGTTTTTTATTTCTAAAAAAAGTTTAAAATATCCAGTAAATTTCGTTCCACTTCACGATTGTGTCCCACTTGTTGATTCTTCACAAAAAATTACAATTTCATATATTTGTTTGATGCCTGAAATGTGGCAAAAGGTTGAAAAGTTCAAGGGGGCCGAATACTTTTGCAAGGCACTGTATTTAGCATCGCAGGCTAACCTTGGCCCAGATACCAATGCATTGATTTAGATTGGAAGATCACTATTGATTTTATTGCAGAAAATATTTTGGCCAAAAAAGGAGGGGGATAAAATGTCCGAGGCAGGAATACAATATGTTAGCTGTTAGAAATGAGTATGTTAGCTGTTTGGAATAATTTCTGAAGAGACATTACACAATCATGTGCGGTATCAATAATAAAAAAAATAAACAAGGACTAAATGTCAATCAAAATACGCAAAAATGCAAATGGAAAACAGGCAAGTGTGTTTGAAATTTCAACCAAGAGTTTTTATTTTAGTGTATTACTAGTGGGAACTGGGTAGTGTATGTAGTCATTTTTTCTTTCATGTCTGTTAATTTACACAAGACACATTTTTAGTTCATTAACTGTTTATGTTTGTTTGACATGGCAACCCTCACCAGGAGAACTGGATGGAAACTGAGACTGAGATATTTGAATGAGTGTGTCTGTGGCTAATGTTTTCAGGTGGTGGAGACACAGCTACCTGCTGTGCCAAGTGGGATACAGAGGACAAGGTGAGCCATGTGAGTACAGGAGGTGGAGCCAGTCTGGAGCTTCTGGAAGGTGAGCAGAATTGAATTGAATTTTAAACAACTACATTCTCACCTAAAAAAACTTAACTTCATTCCGTGACACACTAACAGGATTACTTTAGAAATTATACGTCCAGCTGGGAGTCCTCTCGTCCGCCATTACCGAGCTGGCAATGCATTGTGGGATATTTCGCTGTCCAAGTACGCACAAGTCTGCTTTGATGCATCCTCGATAATATGGGCGGATCAAGAACACATCCGGGGATGTGGAGCGGACTTGGTTAGATGTGAACTTAGAAATGGAAACAGTACTGCGACTGATGATGTTTCGTAAATACCCAAGAACAAAAGCACAGAAAAGTACACATTGAGAAACGGCCCAAGTCATTAATGGCAAATTGGAAGTAGTCAAACCCCATAATCTGAAGCTCAGATAATGCTAATGCTATGTTATTCATATAGAGGGGAATGTCTTTAATAAGCAATGGCACTAATATATATCGTCTGCCATATATTAGTGCCATTGCTCATTATAGGGATGTAACAATGCAAAAATGGGACGATGTCCATCTTCCAGTGGGACAACACATCGTCTAATTGGATTATATCTTACTTTTGCCGCCATCAAATGCAATTCCATGTATGAACACCAGATGGTGCAGTCATACTCACAGATGCATATCCAGTAAGAATCGTAATTTCTTTTAATTGCAGAAGCTAAAGTTTATTTTTGTTCCTTTATACAAAGTACGCATTATTTAGAGTTGTTATTATTCAGAAATAAAAAGGAATATTTTTCACCCGGTTATTTAAGATATGGTGAAGCTACAGTAAGATAAGTTAAGATAATGCCTCTATTGTCATTGTACTTTGTTCAGTGAAATTATAATTTCTGCTCCAGAACAGTGCAGGTCTACACAATAACAGAATAACAGTCACACACAGATTAAGTCAGTCAAGCACACAGACTTTGCACTTAAAGATTAGTATTGCAGTGATAGAATAAAAAGAAATATTGACTATTTTTAAAAAATGTACAGAGGTGTTGCACTGAGAGAATATGGCATTTTTTTTTTACAATATTAAACCTAATGTTTCCAGGAATTTATTTTAATTGCAAGGGACTATATTGTTATTGTTAAAAACCTATACAAGAAAATGTGCATTAAAATAAAAAAAAGGAATGTCTTTTGTGAAATGTAAAATCAGTAATTGTGAGAAAATCAAATCGTCAGCAGAGTGTATGGTTACACTCCTAATTTATCATGGGGAAATACCTTTCAGGCTGTGCCTGCTCGCGTTCTCGCGCCATCTGGTGTGTGTGTGGGGCACATGCAGAAAAACATTTACCACAAAGTAACTTAAAGGGAGAAAAGAACGGGAATATATGGTTACTTCTTAGTAAATATGTATTGTTGCAAGTGTATGAGTATACATAATACTACAATGTCCTGTGCTGTCTCACTGAAAGTCTAACTTCTTACTAATACTACAGAAGTGGAAAGTGCAGGTAGAGGCAAATTTCCATTCAGAGACACCAGCTACATTTACAGCATTTAGCAGACGCCCTTATCCAGAGCGACTTACAATTGATACAGTCTTACAATCCAAGCAATTGTGGGTTAAGGGTTTTGCTCAAGGACCCAACAGTGGCAGCTTGGCTGAGGTGGGATTTGAACCCTGGACCTTCTGGTCCATAGTCCCACAGCTACATCAGTTAATCTATACTGATGCACAATCGGTTTTAGTTCATTATTCATTATAGTGGGGTCAGTGGTTTGGATAGTGGGAAGGAGGAATAAAATACTGTATCTCATCCTTTACATCTTAAAATCATATGAGTTTGTTTACTGTGATTTGACTACGTATGTATTTGGTTACTGCTATAACAACTTTGTCTAATTTGCAGGGAAAGTTTTGCCTGGTGTAGACGCTCTCAGCAGTGTATAAACAGCGGAAGGTTCATTTGCCGACCTGAGGACCTCGACTCAGAAGAGATTCTCGTGCTCACCTGTTAACTCTGCACTCATTCATAGCTGTCAGTGTTCAGAGCATAAATGATGAATACCTGTTTCTGTGCTCTACCAGCCAGTGTGCTTGCTGAACACTGTCATGTTCTCTGCTTCGGTTACTCTACTGTTTTGTCTACATTATTTGTTTGCCCAGTTTGTGGTTTCATTCACACACCAATGTTTCCAGTAAATTAAGTGTAATGCTACTGGTCCTTGGATGCTTGTCACTTTAGGATTATGGTCATTTACCTGCTGAAGTGTTAGAATATCTGTGTATTTCTGTCATCCTTCTATAACTGGTCATCATATATTCATTACAGCATATAAAGACAATGTATGTGTGATGTAACCCTTATTAATGATCCCATATGTGAAACAAAGATAGAATTTATTTTGCACTTGTCAGTCTGGTCCTATGACTTGTAAGATGGACGGTTTGTCAAATAGATGGGCTAATTTAAAAAGTCTGTTATTGACTATAAATAAAAGATTAAAGACATTATTCTTGGTGTATGTTTGTTATTCTGTATACCCTGGCTTATTTTAGTGTTGTTGAAATATTCGGTGGGTGTTTAGTGCAGTCAGATGATAATACTGCCACATGGGAATGTGGTGGCCAAGCAAGCTAGTACTAAACTGTGGCAAAGTCTTTGGTTACAGCCCCCCTTCTTCCAACTGGCCCACTGTTTGTGAGCCCAAGGATGCCCTTAACTTACAAGTTGCTCTAGAACAAAAAGAGGTGGTCGCTAATGCATGTAAAAAATATTTAATTGTATTTTTTAAATTGCATTCCATTGTGATTATTACATTTTTGCTTTGACACTAATACGTAGTGGTTGAAATGGCACCCATACATTCACTGATCCATTTACTAGGTACACCTCCCTTGTTTCCTACGCTCATTGTCCATTTTATCATTCCACTTACCATATACTGGTCCTTTCAAAAATTAGCATATTGTGATAAAGTTAATTATTTTCTGTAATGTAATGAATAAAAATTAAACTTTCATATATTTTAGATTCATTTCACTTCCAACTGAAATATTTCAAGTCTTTATTGTTTTAATACTGATGATTTTGGCATACAGCTC
Source organism: Ancistrus triradiatus (assembly GCA_025084515.1). NCBI lineage: Eukaryota > Metazoa > Chordata > Actinopteri > Siluriformes > Loricariidae > Ancistrus > Ancistrus triradiatus. Next base: position 347,061 of record JAJAGP010000591.1, on the reverse strand, counting down.
ACGAAAACCCAAAATTCCTATTTCACAAAATTAGCATATCATGAAAAGGTTCTCTAAACGAGCTATTAACCTAATTATCTGAATCAACGAATTAACTCTAAACACCTGCAAAAGATTCCTGAGGCTTTTGAAAACTCCCAGCCTGATTCATTACTCAAAACCGCAATCATGGGTAAGACTGCCGACCTGACTGCTGTCCAGAAGGCCATCATTGACACCCTCAAGCAAGAGGGTAAGACACAGAAAGAAATGTCTGAACGAATAGGCTGTTCCCAGAGTGCTGTGTCAAGGCACCTCAGTGGGAAGTCTGTGGGAAGGAAAAAGTGTGGCAGAAAACGCTGCACAAACGAGAAGAGGTGACCGGACCCTGAGAAGGATTGTGGAGAAGAGCCGATTCCAGACCTTGGGGGACCTGCGGAAGCAGTGGACTGAGTCTGGAGTAGAAACATCCAGTGCCACCATGCACAGGCGTGTGCAGGAAATGGGCTACAGGTGCTGCATTCCCCAGGTCAAGCCACTTTTGAACCAGAAACAGTGGCAGAAGCGCCTGACCTGGGCTACAGAGAAGCAGCACTGGACTGTTGCTCAGTGGTCCAAAGTACTTTTTTCGGATGAAAGCAAATTTTGCATGTCATTCGAAAATCAAGGTGCCAGAGTCTGGAGGAAGACTGGGGAGAAGGAAATGCCAAAATGTCTGAAGTCCAGTGTCAAGTACCCACAGTCAGTGATGTTCTGGGGTGCCATGTCAGCTGCTGTGTTGGTCCACTATGTTTTATCAAAGGCAGGGTCAATGCATCTAGCTATCAGGAGATTTTGGAGCACTTCTGCTGAAGAGCTTTATGGAGATGAAGAGTTCATTTTTCAGCACGACCTGGCACCTGCTCACAGTTCCAAAACCACTGGTAAATGGTTTACTGACCATGGTATTACTGTGCTCAATTGGCCTGCCAACTCTCCTGACCTGAACCCGATAGAGAATCTGTGGGATATTGTGAAGAGAAAGTTGAGACGCGCAAGACCCAACACTCTGGATGAGCTTAAGGCCGCTATCAAAGCATCCTGGTCCTCCATAACACCTCAGCAGTGCCACAGGCTGATTGCCTCCATGCCACGCCGCATTGAAGCAGTCATTTCTGCAAAAGGATTCCTGACCAAGTATTGAGTGCATAAACATAAACATAATAATCTGAAGGTTGACTTTTTTTGTATTAAAAACACTTTTCTTTTATTGGTCGGATGAAATATGCTAATTTTGTGAGAATTTTGGGTTTTCATGAGCTGTATGCCAAAATCATCAGTATTAAAACAATAAAAGACTTGAAATATTTCAGTTGGTGTGCAATGAATCTAAAATATATGAAAGTTTAGTTTTTATCATTACATTACGGGAAAGAATTAACTTTATCACAATATGCTAATTTTTTGAGAAGGACCAGTATATAGTTCGTCCCCTTTACTCTGTTCTCTAATGGTCAGGATGCCCAACTTGTGTGGAGAACCCATAGGTCATATTTATGCAAAAATTTCCAAACTTCTAAAGGATTCGCAAACTTTCAAGCTCTACCATAACTCCCATAAGGCTTTTAATTAGCGAGTGGGCATGTTTGTTTTAGATATCAGAGGAAACTGGAGTACCCACATGGACAGTGGAAGAACATACCAACCTTGACACAGAAACTAGAGGTGTGGATAAAACCTGGATTGCTGGAGTTATATACTGAATACCTGCTTTTGATTTATTCGAGTGGAGTTGTGTTGCAAGGTGGCAAAACAGGTGATGTTCTTGTTATTTCCACAATGTTAAAACCATGCCTGTATTTTGAAAAGCTTCTTTAAATTGCTATAGGATGGAGTGGTTATTTAGGATTAAATGAATGCATAACCACTAGCCATACGTTGTTGGCTGACCGTTTGTGCAGAATGTTTTTGTCAAACTACAGAATGTAGAATGTCGTTTTAATAGAACGACATTTCCCAAAATGCAATCTATCAAGCTCCGCCTATACCTGCCCAGGTAAGCTACTGACAGCGACCCCAGCAACTGGGACAAAATGTAACGGTCGGTTCCGAACGGTAAGAGATTGTTTTAACACCTAACTATAGTAAACCTGGAATATGCCTGAATAGCTTTTAAAGCAGACAATTCCTAACTTTCACGAATGGTATTTTAAAATGTCAAGAAAACGTTTAACCGCACAAAACCGCAATTTTCTCACCAAGGGAACGTTTGTTTTGAGTCTTGTAGTGACTTTAAAGGTTTCAGACTACTCTGCTCGTTTTTATGAATACGTTTTGATAGCTGTTTGTTGTGTATCGGTAGTAAAACCTTATTAACCGTCATTTGTGTGTGAGAAACGAGGAACGCGACTATTTAATCATGTTTAAGTTGTAAAATACGTTACATTGCGGATATGTTTGTAGCATAACAGCAGGGCACAGAGTGAAGTAATGTCGGCCAGCCTTTCTTTAAAATAGGCCTTCTTTCCTTTAAAGCGACAATGTTCGTCCTTAATTAAACAGGGATGCTGACTAAGGAGAGCCAACCAGAGTGCGAACCAATGAGTGCAGCGGAGGACTGGAGCGCAGAAGAGGTGTCCACATGGATGAAGAGTGTAGGGTTTCCTTATTATGCACACTGTTTTTTAGGTAGGTATTGACCATGTCTGATTCTTACTGTAGCTGTTTCCCTCAAACTGCAGAACAACAGCCTAGCCTTTGACTCCATGACTAGTTTCGCTCTTAGATTTATCATCTACGCCACCCAAGGAGGTCCCTTTTTGAGTCTTGGTCCTCCCAAGGTTTCTTCCTATAACACTTAGGGAGTTTTTCCTTGCCACTGTCGCCCTAAGCTTGCTCAATTTGGGATTGGACGTAGTTATTAGGAGATCATCTAAACTTGTAAAGTTGCTTTGAGACAATGCTCCATTGTAAAAAGCGCTATATAAATAGATCGGACTTGACTTGACTTGACTAGCCACAATGTACCCATGGTTATTACATGTACCCATGACCCATTAGAGTGTCTATAGAAAATCCTTACCTTTTGTCATGATATATGCTAAAAATGACAAATAAGACACATTTTTACACATATTATTGTTTACGCCTCATGACCCTCTATAATATAAGAATGCAAAAAGATTTCAGAGGCTCTGAGTGTTGTTCAGAGCATTATTAAGAACATATAAAACATGTAATGCACCACCAACACCTTGCTGAAATTGGGCTGTCTCTGGATGACCAGGAGAATACTGATCAAGGAAGCTACCAAGAAGCAAACTGGCAACTTTGAAAGACATGCAAGTGGTCATGACTGATATTGGTCGGTCTGTGCATGTGACAACAAGCTCACAAGCTTTATACAAAGCTGCTGTAAGGTAGGTTAGCAAGACAGAAACCCATGTTGAAAAGTGCCACAATGAGTCTCGTTTGCACTTCTGATGCTATGTCGCGAAACGTTTTATGGTTCTTTGAGAGCAAGACTGAACATTTTGGACTGAAATCCAAGCAGTGTGTTTGGTGAAAACCATGCACAGCACATCTCCCAATATACATCATACCCACTGTGAAGCGTGGTGGTGGCAACATTATGTGGTGGGGAAGTTTTATCAGCCGGATTGGGAAATTGACCTGACAGGAAGGATTGACAGAAAAATGAATGCTGCCAAGTAGCCTACACCCAAAATCTTGAGAGAAAACCAGCAGCTATCTGCTAGACAGTTGAACATGAGTAGGTGAATCACCTTTCACTATGATAACACAGCAAAAAAACTCATTAGAACGTTTACAACTCTTGAATGATTAGTTGTAATCAACCTGTCTAGAATGTGACACAACTGGATTTGCATCCATTTGCACTGAGAAGGATGGAATGTTCTCCAAGGGTCACAGTAGGGGAGCTGCAGAAGATTGTAGCATTATGGGTTTACTGAGTCCCACATCTACAATTACAAACAACCTCTGAACAAACTGTTTGGAAGTCCTGTCAAAAGAAAGTCTATTGACTTCATCTGACCACAAACGTAGGCACTTACTGGAACTTTGACTAGAAATGGCTTCTGTGGTCAGATGAAAGAAAGTGGCTTGTGAGAGGACACAAAGGAAGATTTGGTGTAAATAAAATTGATACCTAACCTAATCTCCACAGTTAAGTGAGGTGGAGGATCTATGATGTTGTGGTGATGTCATTCCGTGTCCATGCAAATGTTTGATAAATGGTGTCCTCTGAAGCTAATGAACCTCCAGGAGATTTTAAATGAAAATCTTTTGCTGCCAAGCAGCTACATCTAGGTCATGGTTGGATTGTCACGCAGAACACTGATCCAAACCTTATCCAAATCCACCAAAACATTAAGTGGCCATCCTAATCTCTTGATCCAGTCTTTAAACCGATAAGGGTTTAGCGCCATTGAAAAGATGAGAGGAGGAGGAGGAGGGAAGGGGAGACTCTCAAAGAGGATCTAGGAGCCTGGAGGATCTGGAGAGATTCCATGATCTATTTTCTTCTGTCTTAACTGGCTATGTAGGAGATTTAGTGCTCTGCTGGCAAAGGCAGTTCTACAAATTATAATTGTAGGGTACCAATGGCTCGTTTTTTGTTAACATCTTTTTTTTAAATAAAGTTTCAAATTATCTCTGCGATGCTTTTCTTACCTTTTTTGTTTATTTCAACTAGTGTGCCAATAGTTGTAGAGCCGACTGTTAAATACATAGATAGCCATAGATACACGGGTACTGTAAGATTTTTTGGGTTCTGCAGGCACATGGACCCTGCGTTTCCACAGTTAGTTCCACAGAAACAGTCAGCTTATGAACGCACGGGGGCGCTCGAGCGCTGTACCATTGTTGCTAGTTTATGACTAACAACGTGAGGAATGTACAGCACTGACTCCATTCACTGTGGCTGTTTTCATATCTTCACAGAAAATGGAGTTACAGGACGGGAGCTTCTGGAAATTACAGACCCATTCTTAGGTGATTTTCTTACATTTTACTTCTATTAATATTAATCATGCAGCCAGTTATGTCCACAAAGAATCTGCTTAATAATGACAACTATTTTTTCAGAAGTATAGCCTTTACTTCATTAGTCAAATGATAAGTGTTATTATGAGTAAACTGGTATGAACATTTGTATTATGAAACAGGCTCTGCTTACTTTTTTCCAAATTTGATGTTACCTACGAGGTGCCCTAGTGGCACTGTGGCAATTCATCAGTCCACCACCACAGTCTAGCAAGACCAACCATCACATAGACACATGATTGGCCAAGTCTAAGGCAAGGGTGGCCAGTCGGGGGAATGTCCCTCTGCGCTGCAACAGCGACCGCTTTTTGACCGTGATGAATGGGTCATCAAGGGTCTGCACTTGCCTGCACAATGTGAGGGTCCAGATCTGCTACTTGTGTGGAATTTGCATGTTCTCCCAATATTTCCTTGGGTTTCCTCTGAATAATTTAGTTTTTCAAAGACATGCTCTGGGTCATTCAGAATCTCAAAAAGTGTCCCAGTGTAAGCAACTGTGTGCGCATGTGCCCTGCAATGGAGTGGAACCCTGTCCAGGGTTGGTTTCCACCTGGTCTCCTGTGCTACCTGATAGGCTCTGGCTCCCTTCAGTACAGAAAATCAAATGAATAAGTATATTAAATATAATAACTAATTAAGTACCAAAATCATTTAGAAATGCTGTTTTCAGATTTTTCCCTGGTAAATGAGTTACCATAACATCATGGGTGGAGACACACAGAGGAAAATGTCCTTTTTGACAGTTTTTCACTTCCAATGGTCTTCTTGGACCACGTTATTGACTGTAGATACGAGCATTTTCAGGCAAGTACAGTGGTGCTTGAAAGTTTGTGAACCCTTTAGAATTCTCTAAATAGGACCTAAAACAACATCAGATTGTCACACAAGTTCTAAATTTAGATAAAGAGAACCCAGTAACACAAATGAGTCAAAAATATTATACTTGGTCATTTATGGAAGGAAAATGCTTCAATATTAGATATTAGTGAGTGGCAAAAGTATGTGAACAATTGTGAGCTGACACAAACAATAATACCCATATGTACATAACTATACATAAGTGTACATGATTGCAATGCCAAATGACTGTAGGAATAAGACATACAATCATGCTGTGGTGCAAGGCTAGAGACGCCAGGGTATTGGAGCAATTTTCATCAGCCTTCAAGCCCAGATAGTATCACAGTTTACATTTGTGGGCAGGTCATGGGTTATTAGAGTGGAAACAATGGTTTTATTCAGCCACTCTAGGCTAATTTTGTCTTCTAGTAATTTAGCCACTGAAGCCTTATTTAGATCTGTGATATATACCTAGATTTAGGACTGATGTAAATGTCTTTTTAAAATAGTTTTTCTATTCATATGCACATGAATTTTAGTCTATTATTTCCATAAGCAGCATTTAACATAAGTTGATGGCTTTTTTTGCGAATGGACTTAAACAACCAGGGCTGAGTTTAGCATTACAACACAAAGGATGTTAAATGGTAGAGTGAGCATCACACAGAACATTGTACTAGTTAAGAGGATTGTGACCTTACAATGATTTTGAATTACTGGTCCCAGTAAGGTTATATGTATGTAGGATCATGCATATTAATTTAAATGGATAACTACTGACCAGCTCTTATTTGGTGGCGTTCAGTTCTTAGCATAGCAGTAATATGGACATGATAATGTTGTTGCATTTGATAAACACTTGTGCCATCTGTATTAGACACCTATCTTGGTAATATACCTTGTAGCTATGTTTTTTAAACATATGGAGGTGCAGTATGAACTCTTATACTATGCTCCGGTTATTTATAGCTCTGTAATTGCTTTTGGTCAGTTACTGCCCAATGGATAGAATGGATGAAACATTCCTTGTTAATGGACAGTTTCTGACCACACCACCACTGCATATTTGGGGGATGGCGTTGGGTCAGTGGTTAAGGCTCTGGACTATTAATCAGAAAGTTGAGTAAAATCCCAGCTCCATCAAGCTGCCGCCTAGGGCCCTCAAGCAAGACCCCTAAGCCTTCCCCCACCCCCTTCATGGTTAATCCTACTTATCCTGGTCAGGGTTATGGCGGGAGGATCTGGAGCCTATTCTGGAATTCAGAGTGTGCAGATGAGCATGTACCCTGAACAGTCCCAGTTGCAGCACCAGGACATAATTCCCTTGTCTGGCTCCCCTCCCTCAGACATGACAAATCTTGCCTGCGTAATGTTCGACTCAGCCAGAAGGCTCCTGGGACTCCTATCCGAGTCATTATGGTGGTGGCTAACAAATCGCTCCACCACCTGAGTGGCACCTTAAGCCTCATCTCCTCACCTCAGTTGTAAGTCACTGTGGATCAAAGGTGTTTCTTTGGTGGATTACACTTAAGACAACACTGATACGTTAGAGCTTAACCTCCCAAAATGCTACTATGATCAGTAAACTAGCTAAGAGTGCAAACACTATCGTTTCACTAACTTGCCTATGCGAGTGTTGTGCTGAGATCCACTACCAAAATTATATATGAACAGTGGTGGTTCTGTTTTTGCTATTTTTCATAGACAGGGTGGCAGTCCATCGCAGGGCTCACTCAGACAGACACTTTAGATACTGCAATCGTCCTACACAGGTCTGTGGAATGCAGGAGGAAACCGGCATATCCTAAGTAAAAAGTTTATTAATTTTATATTTTTTGTTTTATCCATGCTTGTCATGATCAGTGGCGGGTGCTCCAGCGTCTGTCCCGGAGAACACAGGGCAGTGATGTAAGCGTGTGATGAACAGGATGCCAGTCTCAGTGCAGCTTTACAAATGTCTAGGGTTACTGCCCTAGTGAGCAATTCTGTGGCGACAGTGGCATGAAAAACCAAACACTCCAAAACTAAAACTAACAACCTATCCTCCTTGTGTTGCTTAGAATGTGATGCAACCCCACCCCACATCAGAAAAAGTTGAAACAGTATGGAGAATGCAATTTGTTTATTTGGTTTAACGTTACGTTTGACGTTACATTTACAGCATTTAGCAGACGCCCTTATCCAGAGCGACTTACAATTGGTACAGTCTTACAATCCAAGCAATTGTGGGTTAGGGTCTTGCTTAAGGAGAGAGGTGGGATTTGAACCCTGGACCTTTTGGTTCATAGTCCAGTACCTTAACCGCTAGGCTACAACAGTACCACATTATTTCATCACAGACTGTATGAACCGAATATATTTCGTTTTGTCTTGTAATGTAATTTATTAATATACATATATTCTTGCATTCCTCAGACCTGAAACACTTCATTATCAATCCCAAATCTTGTTTTAAGTGTTGTGAGAAGGAATGGCAACATTACAAAGTGTGTTGCAGGCCGGAAATGCAGGAATTCATGTGTATTAACAAATGACATGAGGTTCACCAAACAAAACATGAAATATCTTGGAGGTATGCTGTCTGCAATGAAATAAACGGCAAGGAACACTGAATTTTGCATTTTCCGTACTGCCCAAGCGTTTGATTTGGGGTTGTGTGTATGCATTAAGTTCAATTACATTAACCTAGAATGAAAAAACGAAATAAATAGATGTTAAACTAAACTGGCATGGCATAGCATTGATTTCTTTTAATTTCCTGTAGTCTATGTCACTTTTCATGTTTTTGTTTCTCACTGAAACTAACTGATTTAACTGTTACAAACTTTTGCTGCCAGGCGTCTGCAAAGGCCGATCTTCAAACGCACAAAAAGCTTTTTGTCATTTGTTGCCTCCGATATTTGAGCGACGTTTCCGTTAGCCAGTAGAATTGAAGCAGGAGTTCAGTTGGGCGGGGCGTAAGTTCCTCGGGAACGAGCCGGTGCCATGTGGGCGGGGTTTAGCAGGCCCGCTTTCAGGCTCAGCTTGGGACTTCACGTTTTGTGGAGGGGGCGAGTTTCCTTACATTCTCGGCATAGCGCGTTTCAGCAGCAAAACAAGACCCCAAACTTTTACAACTCCGAAAAGGAGATGCGAATAAAAGCGCGCCGACCAAGGAAAAGGTGCACTGCTTAGCGAACCCTGTGCTCCGACTGAAGAGTTTGGGTCACAAGTTTTTCACAGCATCTCACATTCTGGAGTTGTTGTTTTTTCCCCTGAATGAACTTCGGCTCTATGGGAAAGCTTAACCGGCGCCAGCTGAGATACAGCACACATCGCAGTCCAGTGGTCAGCGCTGTATGAAGGTATTTATGTCCGCGTTGATATGTCGCTTCTGATAACACGCTTGGAAGTATGGACGTTAACTCGAGCTGGAGATGAGCGTAACAGCTCATGCTTCTCATCTGACAGTACAGCATTGTTTACTGTTCGGCACCATAAAGTGTTTCCAGAATACATTCAGCTGCTGTTAATCCTTTTGAATTTGAGGTTGAACCAAGAGTCACAGTTCAGTGGCTTGGCTTTGCTAAAATGTAAAGTATTAACATGGAGTCATGGACTCCAGAAACCTATTACTGATGTGAACTTAACGCCCCTTAACAACTTGTCCAATTTAAATATTATAAAATATGTTAGATCGAATGAAGAGCCCAAATACAAGCATGTGGATAATGTTACAAATTCAAGGAAAGTAATGGAAAATGCTTTTGTGTTTAAGACCTGGAAGAGTGTTGGAAAAAAGGTGCATGTCAGTTAGGTTTTGGAAAATGCATGGAATTGTTCTTGGGTTGCCTCAATAAGAAAGTGATTCATGTTGGTTAAGATGTTGCTCCCTAAGACGTGCATTAAGCATATCTGGCAACACATAAGTGTGATGTTAATGTTCTGTATATGTTGGATGCAGTGAGTAGGCTCTGTTGCTATGAGGATGTCAGAAGTGAACCTTAGAGTTTGGGATATTCAGAGCTGTGCTATCAGTATTATCCTTAATGGAAAAATGACACCCCTATATTTTGATAACCCCAATATTACTGTAATATCTCAAATACTTGAAATAATTGTGGTAGTTGGTTTTGAGGGCAAATCTGCTTGAAGTTAGTTTGGGGAATTAAATACCTCTGCCCCAAATGCTCTACTAAATGCAGGCATTGCATTTGACATTATGGAAAAAAGATTGACAAAACAAAATGATTAAGTTATCAAGATCAGTATATTTTGACCGAAGGCACTTGGTGTAGGAACCCCAGAATGCCTTCTAATAATGAAGTACCGTTTCATAATTGACAGGGTTACAAAGGGAATTGCGCCGGTACAATGTAATAGGTGTCACCACACTCATCTGCGGAATGGTGTAGGAGTGTAGAGCAAAAAGGACAGATATGCACCGTTACATAGGGCAGGAATGTGGCCATGTGTTATTGGAAATCAAAGCAAGAGACTGTGAGGAATGTTGAAGCAGTCACAGAGTGCTGAATCAATGGCAACTCTTCACAGCTTCATGCAGACATACTGCTGCTTTATGGTGGTTTTATTGGATGAAGTGTAGTTCCTCTTTTTAACTGTAAGTAGGTCCTATGGCAGCCATGTCATTCCAAGAAATGCTCAAGGCACAGTGAGAAGGAACCCACAGATTTATAGTTCGGACCAAGTGCAGACTGACTGTCTTTTCCACTCTTACTTTGCTCAGAACAGTGCACATAGTGTACTGAGGAATTGTTTAGTTGTGGAGGTGGGTTACGTCCACCAGAAAAGTACCTAGCGGCATTGACTTAGAGTGCAAGAATGTCAGTGTTCTCTCTCTCTCTCTCTCTTTCACTCTGTCACTCTCTCTCTCTCACTCCATCTCTCTTTCCATCTCTCTGCCTGCCCCCCCATCTCCCTCCTTTCTCTTGCACAAGGCCAAAGTTCTGCCTGCTGACTCAGTCTAGAAATCACCCAAATGCATTTTTCCACTGAGCTTTTGCAACTACAATTGCCTGTACTCACTAGTGAAGTTTTACAGTGAAGCTGTTTTCTGTAGAACAAATTCAAAGGCGCTCGAAGACGTCTGAATAACTGAACGTGAATCTTTATTAGACCTGTTTACACACCTTCATTATTCTAAAATATGCATTGCTTATCCATCATAAAGAGCAGAGGCAGGGATTATTGCCTCTGAGTCTTTGTAGGATAATTCCAATGCTAGGCTTAGAATGTAACATGGTAAATATTTGTTGTAGCCTTCTTACACAAAAGCTTTGTTTTCTGAACTTTCAGGACTGTACAGAGCTCCCATTGACAGCATATTTTCCCATTGTCTAGCACAATGCCTTTGGGAGAGCAATGACGCTCCGTCTGCACCCACTCAGATCCTGGGTATGCATGCAGACACCTCTGCGGTGGAATGTGTCACCATTTTTTAGACACAATCACATGGGCGAGTTTCAGCATTTTTCTTAGAGTGGCAGTAACGTCTTAATCACTTCTCAGGCAGGATATGTCACTGTGGGGTGAATTTTAGGGCATAAGCCTAGTTGAATACTGGTAATGGGAAGTCAATCCATTTCAACCCTGGACTAAGCTTAATGTCTGTGGGAAAGTTGGGTTTTTGAGTGTTTGTGTGACATAAGCCACTGCTTCCATACATTTTTTGGTACCTAGTGACAAGTCCATACATAGTGGCTCAATGGCAATGTCTTTGTATATCATAGTGTAGACGTAAACATTTTGTAAGATTTGCATTTTTGAAGGAGATCTGGTGTTTATTATGCAGCTGACAAGCCAGCTCTTGCCATCCAGCATACCTTTCCAATTGTCAGAATGACCCAACCAAAACAGGTTCAGTGGCTCGCTAGCTTGTTTGTGGTTTTGGCTAGTTCTAAAGTGGGTGTATACAGTGTGGAACTATGAATAAGAAGGACTCATTTTAAAGCATTGGATTGCATATTCAACCTGGTTTGTATTGTGTATGCCCGGCACAGTCATCACTAGATTTCACTTTAGTTATACAGTTTGTTTTCTATTGATTATCTAAGCATGAGTGGGAAAAGGAACTGGGTTAAAAAAAACTGGTGCACAGCTTCAGTGACAGAGATGAAGCAGCAATCTCATCTCTCCACCACATGCTTTCCATTAAAGCTTTGGATGAGAGTGTGGATGGAAGGAGGGGGTAGAAAGGGGCAAAGAGGGGGAAAGCACAGTGTTTCTGAATACTTGGGCCTGTTTCAGGGACTTGTGGGAGGAGAAACCACATTATAAAGGCTTGGGAGTTGGTGGACGAAAAGAAATAAGAGTTATTAAGTGACTCACACTAGATTTGCTGTGTCCTACAATGGCACAGGTTTAGAAGTTATTAATACGCAGAATTTGGAGAGAACTACATAGCTCATGCGTTTTGTTTAAACGTTCTGATTTGTTCACCCACCTTTTTAAAAGTTAGTGTGACGTTGACCATACTTAGAAAAGATTTGCAGATGGATTTGCTTCTGTTCTGCCTATGGCACATGATATTTACTAAATTCACATATTCTTCCCAAAAATAATCGCCACCATGGCTGTATATCCAGATCAAACAGAAGTTTGACTGTGCCAGATTGTTTCTGGGAAGTCGCTAGGGTAGTAGAACACAATCTAGTGAAATCAATCGCACTGAATTCTGAGTGCAGTTGAGGGGGAAGGTGGATTATGGGGGAGATGACTTAAGAGTGATGAACATAGAAATGGAGATTGGAAGAAGAGAGAATGAGTGAAAGAAAATGAGCAGATGTGTCAAAGTTTCTTGGCCTACTTTTGCAGTTTGGCAGTGTGAGAATCTCCCTGTGCTGGGAGTAATGGACACCAAGGGAGGCTGCACTTTACAGTTTCTCCACGCTCCCAGTGCCAGACCTTTTCAGATTGGAATGTTGCATTTCCTGCTTAGTTCCTGCCATGTGTTTCTCAGTTTTCCTTCTCTTTCCCAGCACCTAGCTCTGTTTCTTTCAATTGGCAGGTTTCTTGTTATTATTTCAAACGTAACTGCGTACAGTTGCTTTCCGATTGCAGTTTTTTTTTTTTGCTTATTCACTTTGTGGTTTTTTTCGGGCTTTTTCTTACATAAAATAAAATACTCACTGCTATCTTCTTACACTCTTTAGCTCTCCTTTTATAGGTTGAGGTCATTTTATATCCCCTAACATTGTCTTAATACTGTTAGTGTATGACATTATACATTTTTGCTCACTGAAAAGTGGTAGCTACAGATTTTACAGAAATAGAAAAATGTTGAACATCTTTTTTAAAGAATGTTACAAATCATTCTAAAATTAATGAGGATAATTAATGAATGTTGGCTGATTTAAACGAGCCAACATTTCAGAAAACAGGGCTCATAGAAATGATGAGCTATGAAAACCTTTGTCGTCTGCTGATGACTACATTTTTACAGTTAAACTACATTGATACTGCCCAAGCTAGGGCAGTCTTTGTTTGAGCAATTAAAACTTTGTCACAGTATGAAAAATGGGACCTAGCTGTTATTGTTGTGGTAACACGAGGCACACTAATAAATGAACAAACACTGATTACAAATTGATAGTGTCTTGTTACCTAATTCGTTTCTCTCCATAGTGAGGCTTTTCAAAAAAATGTAAACAAAAACTATTAAATCGTTTAAAATAAGCTCTTGGATTTTGGATTTGTTTTTCCCCAGTGTGTCACAAATTTCAGTTTTGGTTTCATCCAATATTTTTTCATTTGGACTATCATTAATAAAACAGTGCTTAAAGTTTAAAAAAGCTCTCTGGCAACTGGAGGGCACAGTACTGGTGAAATGTGAAACTGCTGTTTCTAATACCGTAAGGTTGTTCTCTGCTATAGAAAGTATTTTCTTAGGTCACACTAATCCTCCAAAACTCTCTGCCTATGTTCTACTAACAGGAGTTGTTGTCAGATTTCAAGACATACAGGAATGCAGCCCTACTGCACCTTAACGTTAGATGTTTTTGCCGTTGATGCCAGAGGCAATTTGCATCGTTACATTACATTACAGGGAAAGGTGAGAGATGACACGGGGTGAGTGCTATGGAGTGGAAAATCCTTAAGGCCAATGTCAACTGGCTCCGAAAACTAACAACTGGAACTAGAGGGTGATTTCTGGAAAGCTGTTTCACTGAGTCACATGTCCTCAGATGGAAAGCTTTTGGACAGTGGGCATTGGTTGTTTTTTTGTCCTAAGGTTTTGTTAAACAACAAATGTGTTGTATCATTCATGCGCTGTGCAGTGTGTTGCTTTTCAAGTGTAAGAAGTCTGTCTTGTGAGACTGTCATAGAAGAACATTGTTTGTAGTCATTATACTGACACATAGCTAACCAGCTGACCAGCTTTAAAGGCAGCGAACTCTTCAGGTAAAGTTTAGAATATGTGATTATTAAAACTATTGCGTGTTCACAGTTTGAGTCACTGATAAGAATTTAATCAGCAAGTTTTCCCCCCCCCAAAGTGCCTGCTCAGCAGGTCCTTGTAATCAGTAGCTGTCATGACGTGGAGACGTTGTCATCTATATGAAAGCCATATCCCTTGGTAATTGGAGACTGAACCGATTCGATCAGATGGGTTTTTTGGACGTAATTGCCATAAATAGTCTCTTTATGAAGTTTCGGTGCCGGTCACATAACACTTGTGCACCATGCGAACAGTGGCACAAATACAGCACACATGAACAGCACAGGCTTAGTAACTTTATTTCCGAATTCGGTTCATGTATGTATGGAGCTTTAAACACGGCTCAGGCCACCACCAGATTGTTTTTTATGAGAACGCTGTGATGCATGTCATTGAAGAGAAGTGTTAGATGTCAGTTGTGTTTTGTGTTTGAGTGCTAGTTATGTCAACTAATAGACTTCCTCTATTATAGCGATTTACTAATGAGGGAGTGGGGTAAGAATGAGGGAGTAGGGATTTTTTTCGGACACAGCCATGTTTTCAGCGGCAATCACACATTGCTGAATGTGACCAATTTGACAGAACTAACAAAAGCGCAAAAGAGTTTTTTTTAAAAGCTAAATATAGCGAGAACGCAAGGAGCCAGGCACAAGCTTAACAGGCACAAACCCCTGTTGTCTTTCTTTGCAGTGAAGAACTGCCATTAATAGAAAAGTTGAACGAGACTATTTATGTATGCGGTAAATTTAATGTATAAAATTTTTAGACAGATAGGAAAGCATTATGCTAAAAAAAAACTTCAAATGTAATCAGCGCAAAAAAAAAAAACAAACCCTCTCGTAATTGGGAATGTTGTTAGCATAGCGGGTAAGGTACTGAACTATGGACCAGAAAGTCCAGGGTTCAAATCCCACCTCTGCCAAGCTGCCACTGTTGGGTCCTTGAGCAAGACCCTTAACCCACAATTGCTTGGACGGTAAGACTGTATAACTTGTAAGTTGCCCTGGATAAGGGCGTCTGCTAAATGCTGTAAATGTAATGGTGTTTGATAATGCAGACAGTACTGCATGGAGGGTCATTTGTGAAAAAAGGACGGCCATTTTGTCATACTTATTTTTTTTATTGTCACATCCACAGAAAGCAGCCATCAACTATAATCTAAAACTGTGCTGTCAGTTGTTAACCAGTCTGAGGTTTATGCAAAGTATCTGGTCAGAAGATTGGTGGCTAAATGGTGTGAAATAGTGGTCATGCTTTAAAAACATAGACATCTAACTTGGAACATTTTGACAGTCCAGCAAAATCATGAGACATTTTTTTAATAATAGATGAAATGATGCAATAGGCACCAATATTAGTGGAGTCCTTACCCTGCAGTTTTGTTATTATTGGAATGTGTTACATCACATGGTGTAGTATTGTGAGACTGAATTTGCCAACACTAGTAAACAATATAACCTAAAGATGATTTCTTTATAGCAGCTTCATCAGAATGCAAGTTGACCCTTCTACAGTCCGAAGAAGCTTGATCAGAAATGGTCTGTTTGGAAGAAACCACTTTTTCAGAACAGGAACAGGATGAAAAGGCCAAGATGTGTTAAAGCTCTCACAGATTGGAATGATGAACAGTGGAAAGCTGTATTACGGCTCTGTATTACGTGACAAATCCAAGTTTCCAAGTGGTCATTATACCATTGCTGAACCAACAAATCTAATGGTGGCCTAAGACTTTTGCAAAGTAGTATATAATCTGTGCAGTTCAGTTGAAAACTTAAGTCTTTTGGGGGGAAATAAATAAATAATGAGTTTGTATAAGTGGGCACCACTCTTATAATTGGGGATGCGGCTGTGTTCAGAATTAAGCTTTCACATTCAAGCTCATGTTAAACAGTAGTCAGTACACACCTGCCATCAATTAAATATCATGTAAAGTTCAGCTACTCTAGTAGGATTTTCCTGACATTTACTTAGTTGCATCTTACAGCAAAAGTCATGGTCTGCAAAAAGCTTACAAAGCATCCAAGGGACCTCCATTTCTGAAAGGTGTCAGTCGAGAAATAGGTACAAAAAACTTGCAAGGCATTAGAGGTATGTAACCCAATGAAGACAGTTAACAGCAAGTGGATGAAATATGGCACAACAGTGGTATTGCCAAGAACTGGACATCCCTTCAAAGACTGGTAAAAAAAAACTGGTCTATGAGCCTGCCAAGAGGCCTACAGCAAGCTTAAGAGAGATGCAGGAATTTCTGCCAAGTATTGGTTGTGACAACAACTACATGTGACAACAATGTCTCATGTTTTTCCTATGTCTGGACTATGAGGTAGAGTGGAAGGACGAAAGCTTTTTCTTACAAAGGAAAACTTCCAACCCTGGCTACATCAAGTCTGCCAAAAGCATGTGGGAAAATGTGTTATGGTCAGATGAGACCAGAGTTGAAGTTTTTGGCCATAATTCCAAACACAAACAAAATAATAGCTTCACCAAAAGAAGATCAGAATTTTGGGCCTGGCCAAGCCAGAACCACAAACCTGAATCCGGCTGAAATCTGTGGTAATCTGTGTGCGGCAAGGATTACAGATTTGAGGTGCTTTTTCAAGGAAAGAGTGGGCAAAGTTGCCAAGTCAAGATTGTGCCATGCTGATGGACTTCGACCCAAAAGTCTCAATGCTGTCATAAAATCAAAGGTGCTTAAACACGTATTGGTTTGAGGTGTGCGTATTCTGCAACCATGTTGTTGTTGATAAGATTTTTTACTGTTAATTTCCCTCTAAAAGATTTCAGTGTTTTTCACTTGGTTGTACCGATTATAGGCACATTAAAAGGTGGATGAAGTTCTGAAATTATTTCTCTGGTTCCATTTTTCCATCACAAGAACCTGGAACTTAGCAGGGGTGTGTTAGACTTTTTAAATATCCCCTGCATTTAAAGGAGGATGGCCATTGCTTCTGGTTACTCTGGATTTTTTTTTAACTGAAGTTGGTGGATTTGCATTCTCACCGCCAGTTTCTCCAGTATGTGACGGAGGCTGCGTTTGACAAACATCAAGTCGACTGTTTGTCTAACTGATCTTCCTCATACATACCATTCTGAGTAGTGTTACACTGTTTATGCCTATAGAATAAATTTCCGTGCCCGTTTGATGTATTGTCCCAAGACAGTCGGAAAGTGTGATGATAATACATGGGTAAGCATCTACAAACAGTGCAGTGTCTCTGAAGGAAACAGGACGTGTCATGTGTTATTTTCGGAGCATTTGTTTAGTGGGGGGGAATTTGCTTTCACATACAGTGGTGCTTGGAAAGTTGTGAACCCTTATCATTGATATATTTCTGCATAAATATGACCTAAAATATCATCAGATTTTCACTCAAGTCCTAAAACAGTACATAAAGAGAACCAGTTAACCAAATGAAACAAACTAGACTTGGTCAGTTTTAATTATTGAGGAAAATGATCCCAATATTACATATTAGTGGTGGCAAAAGTATTTGAACCTCTAGGTTTAGCAGATTAAGTTGAAGGTGAATAGAGTCAGGTTGTTTCAATCAATGGGATGGCAATCAGGTGCGAGTGGAACACAAATTGCTTTAATTAAAGGAACAGGGATCTATCAAAGTCTGATCTTCACAACCATGTTTGTGGAAGTAATCATGGCATGAAAAAAGGAGATTTCTGAGGACTCACAAAAAGAGTGGTTGATGCTCATCAGGAGGAAAAGGTTACAAAACCTATCTCGAAAGAGTTTGGACTCCTCCAAGCCACAGGTTCAGACCTATTGTGTACCAAATATGGAGGAGATCAGACCATTGTTATCCTCCCCAGAAGTGATTCGACCAAACAAAGATCACTACAAGAGAAAGGCGGGTATGTAATCGTGCCGATGTCACCAAAGGACCCCAGGGGTAAACTTCTAAGCAAACTGGAGGCCTCTATCACATTGGCTAATGTTCATGTTCATGAGGTCCACCATCATAAGAACAATGAACAAATGGTGGCATGGCAGGGTGCAAGGAGGAAAACCACTGCTCCAAAAGAACTTGCTGCCTCGATTGCAGTTGCTAAAGATTAACATGGACAAGCAAGAAGGCTATTGGAAGAATGTTTTGTGGACGGGAGGAAACCAAATAGACTTTTGGTTTAAAAAGAAAAGCGGTTATGTTTGAAGAAGGGAAAACACTGCATCCAGCATAAGAACCTTATCCATCTGTGAAACATGGTGGCGGTAGGTAGAATAATGGTTTGGGCCTTTTTTGCTTGCAATCGGGCATGACTGGCTTGCCATTCATGATGGGTGGAAACCAATTCATGCTATCAGAGGAATTCAACGGAAAATGTCTCAGTCCATCTGTCCATGAACTGAATCCAAGAGGAAGGTGGGTCATACAGCAAGTCAAACGCCCCTAAGCACACAAGTCGTTCTACCAAAGAATAGAAAAGAGAATAAAGTTCATGTTTTGGAATGGCCAAGTCAAAAGTTCTTGATCTTAATCCAGTCGCGAAATGTTGTGGAAGGACATGACTGATGAAAGCGAGCAGTTGAGCAGTAGCAGTTAATGTGAGGAAACCAATCCACATCCCAGAGGTGAAGCTGTTCTGTTACGGAGGAATGCCGGTTGTGCGACTGATCAACAGAGCTAAGGAAACGTTTAGTTGCAGTTATTGCTGGCACAGGGGGGTCACACCAGATACTGAAGCAAAGGTTCTTTTCACATACTTTTGCCACTCACTAATATGTAATATTGGATCATTTTTCTTCAATATATAAATCAATGACCAAGTATAATATTTGTATCATTTGTTGAACTTGGTTCTCTTTATCTACTTTTAGGACTGTATATGAAAATTGATGATGTTTTAGGTCATATTTATGGCAAAAAAAAAATTCTAAAGAGTTCAAAAACTTTCAAGCACCAGTAGTCAGCAGTGGGGAGGGACCCCACTGTGACACAGAGGAATAAAAAAAGGTATAGGACTGCAGTTTGCCAAAATGACGTGCATAAGACAAAATCATTCTGGGAAGGAAAAACATCTTGGGACAGATGAGGACAAGATGGAGCTTTTGGTAAAGCACATAAATTTAACCGAAAAAGGAATGAACCTACCAACGAAAAGAACATAGTACCTACACTCATGATGGTGGAGGTTTGAAGATGTTTTTGGGGTTGTTTGCTGCTCTGCTGTTTACTCCGGGTTGACTTGATCTGAGCAAGAAATCTGAAGATACCAAAGGATTTAGGCGACCACCAATGTAGGGCCCAGTTCCAAAGCTGGGTTTACATCCTAGGTCATGGGTCTTCCAGCAGGACAATGACCCCAAACATACTTTAGAAAGCACCCAGAAATGGATGGAAACTAAGCACTTCTATAGCTAGAGAGTTTCTATAGTGGTCAGCAATGAGTCCGGACCTAAATCCCATTGAACACCTGTGGAGCGATTTTTAAAAATGCTGTTTGGAGAATTCACCCTTCAAATATGAGAGACCTGGAGCAGTTTGCAAAAGAAGTGGTCCAAAATTGTATTTGAGAGGTGTAAGAAGCTTGTTGATGGTTATAGGAAGTGATTTATTTGTGCAACCAAATATTAAGTTGAGGGTGCCAACTTTATCCCACTGTCATCCTGTTCTTCAATGGTCAGGACCCCCATAGAGCTGGTCTTATTTAGGTGGAGGATCACTGAGCACCGCGGTGACTCGGATGTGGTGGTGGGTGCGTGTTGGTGTATGTTGCCCTGGTACAAGTAGATCAGACACAGCAGCACTGCCGGAGTTTCTTAAACAAACTGTACTCAGTCACTGTGCACTTGCCTTGCTGGTCCACCTTGTAGATGTAAAGTCAGAGACAGTAGCACACTGCTGGCTGGATATTTTTGGTTGGTGGATTATTTTCAGTCTAGCAGTGACACTGAGGTTTAAAAACTCCAGCAGCACTGCTGTGTCTGATCCACTCATATTAGTGCAACACACATTAACACACCACAACCATATCAGTGTTTCTGCAGTGCTGAGAATGATCCACCTGATCCTTGGTGGTCCTGTGGGGGTCCTGAGCATTGAAAACAGGGTGTTGGGGGCTAACGAAGCATGCAGAGCAACAGATGGACTACAGTCTGTAATTGGTGAAACTGATAAAATGTACAATGAGAATGGCAGAATATGTTGTCATGTTACATGTCAATGAATCTCTAACATGCATTGGGAAGCCATAGCCCACCTAGGGATGGCCATTATGATGATATTTTATCGTATCGTGATACATTTTGTTATCGTGATAGACTCTATGCTTTTCTGAGCATATCGGACATCGTCAGTGCTTAAAGAACACTGACTAACTGCATGTTTCATTATAAAGAGTGTAATTAGTCCTGTTTAACTGGATGAGGTGCAGCACATTTTGAATAAAAATCACTTTACTAAGTATGGGATAATATTTGAATAGTAGTTTTTAAGAACCTGTTACTACTGATGCATTTTCTGTGATCACGTGTGTTGTGAAAATGTCTTTAATTATCGTGATATATTTGTACCATATTTCCCACCCCTGTTACAACCTTCTTTCTATTACTTTTGTTTGTATTTTAAATGAAACCCAACATTGTATTCATGACATATTGAAGGTTCGACACATTTGACAGACATTTCTGGATTTGACAATGCTTATTGTTGGAGTGGATATTGCGCAAGGCAAATGTGGTTCATTTTAAACTGTAAATCACAAACCTACACCGGACGATGTACATGACTGTTACGTGTGCTTGAAGTGCCTAATTTTAGTATTCAGAAACCCTTAATGTGTGCATCAAGAATACTGTTATATAGACTTTATGTAAACACACTCCATACAGGTGCAAATACCCATCAATTACTGCTTATGGTTAGTTAAATTCCAGTTAAACTATATGTGGTATTTGTTCATACCGCAGCCATGTATTTTACATCTGGTATGTAATATGAAGCGGATGGGCAGGCTTATGGCAGCAGCAGTTAGTGGCGCAGGATGGTATGAGGGTGTGTGGAGCTTGTTGGCTTGGCTCCAGATTCACCTGTCCTCATAGCCACACCTAAAGGAATGTGGTAGGTAGCACAACACACTGCCATCAGTGTAACGGCAGCCAGGTGTGTGGAAGGAAGTGTGTTCATTCAGGATACCGAGGGCAGTTGAAGACTTCTGACCGTTAAGTGGAGGGTTTTGGCAAGAGGAATATGAAATTTGTGAGTGCCTTCTCTGTTTGCATTGTGTAGTTCTTTGTTGTTAACTTCTGTAATGTGGTAGATCTGTTTTTAAGGGACATTCAGTCTTAAGGATCTTGACCAAAACTGACACTGAAGTTCAAGGGCTGTGAGTAACTGATCTGGAATAAGTACATAATGGATAGCTTCATGGTCATATCCTAGGCTTGAATAAATAAAGCATGTAATGCAGTATCATGTATAAAGTTTGAATTCCTGGTTAAAGTCATGGTGCATGTAATCGTAATCCCGTTTTGATTAGGCAACTAAAGCAGAGTTTTAACTTGTGCAAAATTCTAGCATAAATCAGTGTCTGTGGGCAGCACATTGGTGGGGTAGCTGTCTAAACAGTTGGGAGCCAGTCTGGTAAACATTCACCGATTTTTGTCATTCTCCATGCCGAGGCTGACACTCTCCATGCCTAGACCTGTACTTAAACTGTCAGTGTGTCGTGTCACTGACATAACCATGGCAAGGCTCTGGGGTCAGAGCCTCTGGGAATGTACGTAGAGGAGATCTATCTCTGGTCTCAGTGGAATGTTGGATTTCATGAATTCACTCCAGGCTGTTCTGTCTGAGGAATAAACAGTTTATCTGAATCAGTCAAGGAACTTGAAGTTCCAACGTCAGCCATCGGGGGTGTGGGGAGACGAGCCATCTGGGTGTCATTTTTCTTTGGTTTGGGGGATGATTAGTTGTATTCATACTGAATGAATCATTCGTGTGTGTGTGTGTGTATGAGAGAGAGAATGAGTGCAGTTAAATGAGCTGTTGTGATACTTGTGTAAGTAAGGGAAGGATGTGTTGTCCCCCTTCAGCTGATTATGTGGTTAGGCCTCAAAGGCTCCGAGATCAACTTTTGTTGATGTTGAATGGCGACGTGGAGTTTTGTACTTTCACCATGTCAGCAGAGATTTACTGTAGGAACTAGTTAATAGCAGGGGCTGCTCTCCACATGTTCTCTGCTTATGGAAAAAAGAAGCATAGTCACTTTGGAAGCAAGCAAAGGAAGAATTGTTTCTTGTGGATGTAAATGAACCCAGTGAAATGATTCCATTTTACCCAATAGACTTAATAGCAGTATATTAATGCTTTCGAATCACTTCTGTTCCACTAATTGTAAACAATAGCTTGAGTGGAAGGTAGTCCCCATTTGTTATTGTATTATTTAGCCTGGAGTAGCTCAAATCCCCTTGAGAAATCCACTTTAAACTATGCACATCCTCACATCCTGTGTTTGAATTTAGCCATTCTCCCACTGACTGCTTTCTTTTGAACCAACTGATCTGCCATCAGCCTAGATTACCCATGCTCTAGTCTCAGCCATGAATCGTTCAACATTCCTCCACCGGCCTCAGTTCAAGAGCTACCCAATCACACAGCTGCAGGGGGGAAAACAAGGGCACTTCTTTTTTAGGTCTGTCATGGCCAGGAAACGAGTGTACTGTGAGCTCCCTATATTCCACATTCCTGACCCCCCCCCCACCCTTTTCAATATTCTGAATGTGCCCTCTGCATATCTATGGACCCCACCCCCATTGTTCTAGTTGGTGAGAGTGCCTTCCTGTTGTAGAGTGGCTTGGAGTTCAGGAGCTTGCGGATCGCCTGAGCATTTTGGAGCGCCTTGAAGAGCGTGTGGAGAGCAACAGGCCAGACCAGTGGCAGAGCAATGAGGGGCCATTAGTGAGCTGTGACAACAGCTACAGCAGCCATCCAGGTAGGTGACCTGACCTGACTTGTCAGATGAAAGAAGAGCAGTTGGACTATGAGTGGAGGACAAGATTGGGTGGACTGGTTAGGATAGTCTAGGCACTTTTAAAACACCAAACGTTGTTAACTGTGTAACGGAGAAGCACTGATAGTGAGTGCATAATCAAGGTCTATAAGTAATGACTACATTTTGCTAACAAAGTTGTTATAATGGTTATTAGAACTTAATCTTCTTGTATTTGAGACAATAGTCAGTTATTTGTTGGATATATATGGTTTGTCATTGCAAAAAGCTGATGTTTTTGTTGCTTGTTTTCTTTTTGAGCACTTTTTTCCATCAAGACTGGCAACAGTGTTCCTCTTCTTTCCCCCTGAGCTCTTGTATCGTGTGTAATCATGATTTTGCTGTCTTTATTCAGGTATGCACTGTTTAACATCCAGGGTGTTGACTCAAATGGACATTGACCCTTGTCACATAATAGTTTGCACATAGTGTTTTATTTTAAACAATAATGTTAATTAAAACACAATATGGACAAAACTTTTAGGACAGTACTGTACTGTGCAATAAAGTCAATATTCTCTTTGGATCATTTGTAAAACTTGAGACACTTAACGAAAACAAAAGTAGAATGATACCATGTTTCTTTTCCCCCTTTAAGACTGTGATTCTCTTTTCTGTCAGCAGGTGTCGCAAAGGTTCGCTCGTACTACTTTTCTGTGGTTCAGGCGTGAATTAGATGTATATAAGACAGATTGTAAGACCTTCGACCATTAAAGCGAACAGACGGTGATCGGATGGACGTTAAGCGGTGCATACCTGTGGTTAGTTTCAGGAGGGGAGTGAAAACCAGTGGAAAGAGTAACAGGAAATGGAATTTTTTAAATGTATTTCTGTTGGGTGTGGGTGAAGGAAGAGTATGCCACTGTCAAATGAATTTCTGTTTGTCAATCTTTGCTTCCCTCTCTCTCCCTGTCTTGTTGGAAAGCAGGAACACACCGATGGGCTGCATTCTTGACTTGATGTACATTTATTTATTTACCACAGATGTTTCGGAAAAAAGCCTCATCCTCCTTGAGAATGCGAAGAATATCAGAAAGTAATAGATGTATTAAGTTTTCCTTTACTACCTTATAGATGGCTCAATAACTTCTAGAATGCAAGATGTATGCAAGGCCAACAGAGGAAACCATTCTGTGCTAAAATACGGTTTAATAGCACACCATTTAGACCCTACAGTTAGTAATGCATATTAAGCAGTGAATAAACAATGAACTGTTTAGACTGATGGGATGGTTTCCATGCGGTGGCTTTGTATGCGTTAACACGTTACTATAAATCACAGTATGCAATATGTAACTATCTAAGGTGTCTTAAGCTCATTTTTTAGGATGGGCCAGTTTAGAGCTTTGAATTTGGAGATAATGTTGATGATCTGCTGTCTGCTCTGCACTGCATGTTTAAACTGAGTTTGCTGTAAGCTGTTTTGATGGTTCAGGGGCCTGCTGGGTGGACTTTAATGCCTTGACACTGGGTACAGTCATGATTTCCAATCCTAGAAATTAAGCGTGACTACATGATGACTAAGGACATGTTAGGATTAAAACTATGCCGACTGATTTTAGACTATAAAAAACAAATGGCTTCTTTCAGTCTCTCTTTATATGTTCACTAAAACCATGACATATCACCCATCTGTCAACGTGTGAAGTCTTTGGGGCATTTTGAATTATTCTGGCATTCAAGGAGTAATTAGGATTAAGGTTTAATGCACACCTTCTGATCTTTAATTGCAATTTTCTTTCTCAGTCAATGCTGGCTACTTGTGATGTGGGCTAGTCATTATTCTGCCATCTTCTCCAGTCTTGAGTTGTTCTGACAGTTAAACATCTTGCACTTGATCCCATTCCTAGGAAGCGTGGACCGCGGCCGAAGCTCCTCTTTCCATGAGGTGGGTGGTTCACGAGAGCTGGAAATGAGGGCGACAGCCTCCGTTTCCGAAGAGACCTCAGCAAGCGCCAGTGGCGGAGGCCACACTGTCCTGCAAAGACTCCTGCAGGAGCAGATGCGCTATGGGGAAGGAAGAAACTACCTCGCCTTGCAACAGCAGCAACAGTTGCAGCAGCAACAACAGCAGCAACAAGCACAGCAGCAGCTCCTAGGCCCTGGAGACGAGCACTCCATGGTTCCCCACCTTGCCCGGCAGGAGCCACAGGGCCAGGAGCTGCAGGCAGACAACGGCATGGAGAAACAGCTCAACCCCAGAGGATGTGGTGGAGGAGGCAGCGGAGGTGTCGGATCCCAGGGTCCGAACCCAGAAGACCTACCTTCATATGAAGAGGCCAAGGTGCAGTCACAGTATTTCCGTGGCCACCAGCCACAGCCCCAGCTCGGCCCAACGGTGGGTGCCGCCTTCTATGTCACCGGTGTCACCAGCACAAAGGTACGTCCTCCAGAGGGCCGCCCTGCGGTACAGAGGCTTGGTGCAGCCAAAGTGCACCAGGACGATGGCCTGAAGGACCTGAAACAGGGTCACGTCCGCTCGCTCAGTGAGAGACTTATGCAGCTGTCGCTAGCCACCAGCGGCGTCAAAGCCCATGCGCCTGTTACCAGTGCGCCTCTCTCACCCCAGCTGCCCCCACCACCTGGACACCCAGGGGACTACTACAAACCTGCAGGACCCCAGCACCGGGGGCCACCACCAGACTATCCCTTTAAAGGCCTCCCCTCTCCACCCAAACAGCAGCAACAGCATCATCATCATCCACAACACCAAGATCCAGGACATTACTTTTCAGAACACCGTGCTGCAAGCCAGCAGGCCAGAGTTGAAGTTCCCCATGTGCGCTACCAGCCTCCTCCGGAGTACGGCTCCTTCCGGTAAGTTCCTCTGGTTTTATAAACACTGGTTTCCAGTTGAAATGTTAGGGGAAATGGATGGATGGAGTTTGTTATTTCTGGGAAAAATGGACTTCTTGTGAGTGCTTTGGGTAACCTAAGGGATCACTAAAAGATAGCTAAAACTCTACTAAACTTTCTGCATGGTGTTGAGAGGGACAGCACACTTTGGACATAAGTGGGGAGTGGGGTAGGCCTAACAGGCGCGAAGGTCCTGTGCTTCAGTCCTGCAGCAAGTCAGTTTTATTAAATTGTTATTTAAGTTTGTGAAGTAGTCTTGTACAAGTGGCCTACTTGTAGCGTAATGTAATTTGGATGTGGCCAAGTTGGTTGCATCTAGGGTTGGGTATTGTTTGCATTTTATCGATTCTGATTGAGATTCTGCTTGTTGATTCTGGTTCTTATTGATTCCAAGTTTCGATTCCAAAATGGTCAAACATGCCAAATGTTTAGGTATGCAGAATATCTTCTTTTCTATTTCAATTTCAAGTAATTATTTTTACATTAAGGTTTTTACTACCCATTTAAACATATTATGAGCAAATAGCTTACTGTGGCTTAATATACTAAAGCAATGACCTAGGAACATCATTATAATAAGTCTGCATAAAAATGATTACTGTATGTACTATGGCTGTGTGATATTGAAAAAAAGTTCTGGGATTTTGTTCAATAGCAATAATTAGACGATCCTTTGTGTCCTTCAAAAATGTGTTTGACTGAAATGTATTCGGCCATGTGTACCTTGGGTCTAAACAAATAAAAATTTGTTTGAACCCATCTCTCTCGGCCGCCTGAATTGGCACCGTGTCTTTCGGAGTGTAGGTTGTGACAGCATTTGTTACGTCTTGCCATCTGTTGCAAGGCACTTTTTTGCAGAATGAGTCCTCCAAGGTTTTCTGAGTGTGTTTTTGTGCTGGTAACCTTGATTGGTTTAAGCCTGTTGTGGACAACAGCTGACTCCCGAAGTTTGTCATAATCTTCATATTCTGCACTGTAATTAGTTTGTGGATGGTGAAATACTTTAGTTGAGCCGTTTTTAGCGGCAACCCATTTCCAACATAGTTTTCAGACTGCCATCTTTTGAGCAACATCCATCTTTTTTAAGCCAAACTACCTCGTGCGAGTGAGGATGAGCCATGTCTAGCAATTAAATCTAACGAAAGTAGACTGCGAGTCTGGTGGTGTCTGTATTTTGCCTCCTGGTGCAGTTTGTTTACTCATATTTAACTTTAGTCATGAGCTTTTAGGTAGAGCGCTAGCTTGATTTGTGGTGTGGTGAACATGTAGCTTATACTAGCATGCTGTATGCACTCAGTGCAAAGGAGTCTATCCTACCTGGCTACATGACGCAGTGAATACATGAACTTTCAGGGTGTGTTTTTGACTTTTTTTTTTTGCAAAGTGAGTGACCTACTGGATGATGTCAGCTCGCACATCATTAAAACAATTAAGATATTATCGTGGAGTATATGTATCACACAGCCCTAGTATGTACTGAAGTTTAAGAAATTACATTCATCTGGTCTTCTTGCTGCGATAAGGGGATACCATTAAAAGCAGCTGTAACGAAAGGACACCGGTAATTGTATGGAATTGTTTTGCTGTATTCATTGTTCTGGACAAGTCTAATGATATTCATGCTCAGACCCTAACCCTACAAGTGAAGTTCAGTGACCAAATTTCCTGAGCTTTCAAAATCTCATCAATTGGGAAGTTAATGATTTACTTTGCTGACTCCAGTGTTACTATTTTAGATGGGTTTAGTATAGGATTAACTTACCCCACCTGCCCCAGAGGTAAGCCCTGGTTAGGTGAATTTATTTTGAATTCATTTACAAAATGTACTAAATAAGTGCTTTTGTTTTGACTTGTGTCAGGATAGTCCAATTGTTTCTGAGATACCCCATAGCGTATCTTTTTCATGTCTGAAAACATATGTTATTATGGTCTATTCACAGGCTGGTTTATATATTGTCAAATGTGTAGACGCTGAGAAAATGGTTCCCGGATCAGCAAGCATTATTTGGGGCATTCTTTAAAGGTTTAGGTATATTTTGATTATATTGTTGAGTTTTTAGAAATATCTCAGCCACAGGACGCAGATTGTAAGCAGAATTGATTAGAATAAATAACATATTGGAGTGAATCTGTTTGATTCATTTTCTTCTGAGTTATTCACAGTGCACCAAACGTTATGCAGCCAGAAACTGGGAAAGACTGAATTCCCACTTCAATGGCCCTTCCCTGAAGTGCATGAACATGCTGTCAGGCGTTGTAAGAAAAGCCAGTTTTGCCTGTTTTCCTTTAATTCATCTACTGCAGAGACTGTGGCATAACCTAAAAGAATGTCATCCAAATTGTGATAATCAGCTACTGCAAGTTACAGCCTGACTGTTTTCCTATTATGTTCTGTAGAAACAGGAATGTTTACGTGAAAAATAATTTTGTGGGGCACCTGCAATGTGGAAAATACATGTAGAGTAGATTGCATGGTTTTCAACCAGTTTTTCTAGTTTTCTTTAACTACTGTTAGGCCTATATGAACAGGTGGGCAGCGATAGCAGTAGCTCCTATTGTTCTCTCCGCCACAACTGAAGGCTGAGGCTTTGAGAAATGACACAGATTTCAAACCCACACTGGGATCGCCAAAATATTTATACAGTTGCCTTCCTTCTTCATTTGTAATACTGTGCAATTACTCCGTTTTGTGTAGCACAAGGTGAATCTTAATCGGCATTTAGCATGGGCTATACCTGTTCATGACTGAATGCTCTGTTCTCCCCAGCTCCAATAAAGAGAGCTCAGGCCACTCTCAAAGGGCCATCCATCATCACAGCCCCACGTCCTCTGTCACCTCATTGGGATCACTGTCCCGTGCTCAGTCCTCCACTCTCAGTAGCATCGTGGCCTCTTCGCATTCTTCTCCACCCATGGCCCACCAGGTGGAGCCACCATTCTCCATGGGGCCACGGAGTCCACAGGGGCCAGGTTCTCATCAGGGCGAGCCATATGGCCCAGGCCTGGGTCACCCTACGCCTCATACACGGCTTCATGGCTTCCCTCATGACCCCTATGGCTCAGCACCCAGAGGCCTCCACCTGCACCAGCACCAGTTTCATCCACAGGCACAGCAGCCTGGCCCTGGGCAGCACTTCCCACACCCCCATTCGCTCCAGAGTGATCCCTATGCCATGCTGACGCGTGCTCAGCAGATGGTGGACATGCTGACCGAAGAGAATCGGCAACTCAAGCAGGAGATGGAAGTGTGTGGGGAGAAGGTGTCCAAGCTGCAGAAGGTATGTTTTTAAGAGTCTTTGGTTTTGCCCAGTTAGCTATGGCTAAGTAAAATAAGTAAACAGGAGGAAACATTACCAAAGCTCATAACATCCTCTTCTCTGCAGTTGGAGACTGAAATCCAATTGGTGTCTGAGGCCTATGAGAACCTGGCGAAGTCGTCCTCTAAGAGGGAATCTCTGGAGAAGACCATGAGGAACAAGCTGGAGCTGGAGGTGCGCAGGCTGCACGACTTCAACAGGGATCTAAGAGGTGAGCTCCAGGAGCGATTGCACTTGCTGTAGGAGTACTTTGGCAATACTGGGCCACTAGCTGTTATTCCATTCATCCACTCTCACCGGCCACTTTCTGAAATACACCTCCCTTTTTATACACTCCTTGTCCATGTCCTCAGTTCTCCTTACCATATAACTTAGTAGCAGTTTGAAAAGCTGTAGTTTTTCAATTACAGACTGTAATCCATCAGTTTGTCTACATACTTAGTCCCCTGTCATCCTGTTTGTTCTTCAATGGTCAGGACCACCACAGATCCTGTGGATCACAAGGCAGTGACACTGACAATATGGTGGTGTTTTTAGTGTGTTATGCTAGTACGAATGGATCAGACACAGCAGTGCTGCTGGAGTTTGTAACACTGTGTTCACTCACTGTGCACTCTTGGACACATCTACTGTATCGACTCATCTTGTAGATGTCAGAAAGAGCTCATCTGTTGTTGCACAGTTTGCGTTAGTCACTCTCTAGTCGTTCATCAGTGCTCGAATTTACGGATAAGTCCTCACAAGTTGTTCCTAGCTAGCTACAGAGAAGTACCTAAAAGAACAGGGAGTCCACTTCACATATTGTTGGATCCCCAGCCATTGCAGCATTATAGGTAACAAAAAAACAGGCAAACTGGCAAATAAAGCAGCCATAAAGGGGATCACCTAGTGCTTTGTCCTCCCATAGACACTCTCCACAAAATCAGAACCCTCTGTAAAAACACATGTAAAGAGGAATGGAAGTGTAATACTAAGAATAAACTATATGAATTCACAGCATGACAGGAAACCCAACCCAATACCCTTAAGACGACAGGTTCAGACAATGATAAAGAAATGTAATATAGGACACTCAGCTTTGACGCATCGATGCCTCCTCCTTGGAAATGATGCACCATCTTGCCAAACTGCGACTCACTGCTGACAATAAAACGTATCTTAGTAGACAGCAGTATGAAAAAATATATATATTTGAAAGAAGATTCTGGATGTTCTAGATTATCTTAAGATTAAAGGCCAAATATAGTACGTAAATCTATCCTTTCTCTTTTTTTTCTTTCCAACTAAAATAATTATGCTCATATGTTAATGCCATATAGCCAACCTGTGCTGAAATGGCAATAAACAACAACAATTCATCAGTACTCACGGAATGCTGATTACAGTGCCGCCTACAGAATGCTGGTGGCTGGACATTTTTGGTAGGTGGACTATTTTCAGGCCAGCAGTGACACTGAGGTGTTAAACTCCAGCAGCACTGCTGTGTCTGATTCACTCATACTAACACAACACACTCTAACCCACCACACCATCGCGTCAGTGTCACTGCAGTGCTGAGAATGATCCACCACCCAAATAGTACCTGACCTGTGGTGGTCCTATGAGGTCCTGAACATTAGAAAACAGAGTGAACGGGACTAACAAAGCACATAGAGAAACAGATGGACTACAGTCTGAAATTTTAGAACTACAAAGTGCATCTACACTGTGTGCACAATTATTGGGCAAGTTGTATTTTTTTTTTTAGATTCATTTTATTATTGGATAACTACATTGCTCCCGGTCAGTCCAAAATGTTAATAAACCTCAGACCTGAATATTTAAGAAAGCAAAAGTGAGGTTCTGTTTTTCTTGGGAGAATATCTGTGTGCATAATTATTGGGTGGCTATTAGCGTGCAGAATTATTATGAGACTAAAAGAAAAACGGAGTTGATTTCAGGTCCATCTTCAACTCGAAAAGGTCCAACTAGCTCATCTTTAATAATACCAGGCCCTAGCAGTACCCCACCTCCACCTTGCTGGCGCCTGAGTTGAAATGGAGCTCTGTGCCATCACTGGTCCAGCCACGAGCCCATCCATCTTGTTCATCAACAGTCACTCTCATCTCATCAGTCCATAAAACCTTTGAAAAATCTGTCTTCAGATGTTTCTTGGACCAGTTTTGACGTTTCAACATGTCTTGTTCAGTAGTGGTCGGGTTTCAGCCTTCCTAACGTTGGCCATGTCTCTGAACACCTTGTACTTCTGGCCACTCCAGGTAGATTGCAGTTCTGGAATATGACAGCACTGGAGGATAATGGGTTCCTGGTAGCTTTGTTTAATTCTTCTCAAATCTATGGCAGTTCATTTGTGTAAACGCGTTTCTTGCGACCCTGTTGACTATTTGCAACAAAACGTTTGATGGTTCTGTGATCATGCCCCAATATCTTAGCAATATATCTTAGTGCTGCATCCCTCTAAATGACGTTTTTACAATTTTTTTGACTTTTCAGAGTCAGATAAATCTTTTTTTGGCCCATTTTGCCTGAGGAAAAGAAGCTGCCTAATAAATATGCACACCCTGATATAGGTTGTTGATCTCCTTAGACCAGACCCTCCCTCATTACACAAATACACACCACCTGGTACGCTTAAATCCAACATGCATTCGAGTTTATACAGCTTTGAGTTGGACAATATGCATAAAAATTATGTTTATGGTCAACATACTCACTTGCCTAATAATTGTGCCCACAGTGTATAGAGTAAGTGGAATTGGTACAAGATGTACCTAATAAAGTGACCGGTGAGTATATAAATCTACGATGCTGCGAATTGGAAATTGGGTCCCAAATGACAGCTGGACAACCCAGTGAGAAGTACGAGCTGATGCCATCTTTTTAGCTTAGCCCCACCATGTTCTTTAGTGCAGCATAGAACATTGAAAACCCTGTTTTATGGCACTGTGCCTGGACTGCAAGTCCACGGGGAGCCCCAAGAGTTTTACACCAGAGGGGATTTTTCCCTCTTCTCTCTCTCTCTCTCTCTCTCTCTCTTGCCCTCATTTCTTGCTTTCCATGTTTCACATTCTTTCTGCTGTACAGTCCAACAGACGGGGGGAAAAAGAGCCCCAGCCTTTCAGGACAATTTCATATTTTCATCTCATATTAAGGGGAAGTTACAGAGCAAGCATTCAGTCCTGGAATACTCATCATAAAGTGTGGTTGACTTAACACTGGGGCAGGGAATATTGTTTTACATTTGTCGTGCTTCCTTGAAGGTTTTTCTATTGCGCAAAAGAAAAACAGCCTCCCCAGTGGTATAATGGCTCTTTTGTTTAAGCCATCTCTTTTTCAAAGTGCCTGTAGTGAGCTGCAGTAACCACGCTGTGGGAATTGGGCTTAAGTACAAATAGGTTGACTTTACTTTCAATTTTCGGAGTGACCAGGGTGTTATGTTTGTGAGAAGATTTCTAGAAAGAGAGAGTAGTAAGGTTTATTAAGGTAAGGGCAGATTTTAAGAGCCCTCCAGATGATACAGTACTTGTATTCACTCTGTTATTTTGGATGTTGAAATGCAGCAGGACTTTGTGTACATAAATCATTTCAGGAGTGCTATTATTTAACAAGAGTGTGTTTCCTGTGTGGTTTTCACCACTGCCATGAGCTTCTAACAGTAAACTAGCCAGACATTGCACACAAACCCTGTTCAGAGGTCTACAAATAATGCTGATAGTTCTTACCCCAGTTTCTGACATGCATTTGAAAGAATGTGCAGTACATTATGTTTCATCATAGCAATTGTCCTTCTTTCGACCATAGAACGGATGGAGACCGCCAATAAGCAGCTAGCAGCCAAAGAGTGTGAGGGCACAGAGGACAATCGGAAAACCATCTCTCAGCTTCTGGCTCAGAGTAAGCACTCCTTTTTAGTAACCTCGTTCTTCAAATATTCTTAAGTCTACACTGTGGCCATCCAGAAGCAACTAAATGCCGTTAGTTGAGTGGTTTGTCTGCAGAAGCCTGAGAAAAGCCACCTGTATAAAACAATTGCTGCCCTACAGACAAAGAGACCCAGCGAGAAAAGGAGAAACTTGAGATGGAGCTTAACGCACTGCGCTCCACCAACGAGGACCAGCGCAGACACATCGAGATCCGTGACCAGGCACTGAACAACGCTCAGGCTAAAGTAGTCAAACTTGAGGAGGAGGTGAGCTCACTGCTGTGGCCTGTTCAGCATATTTCAGTTGCATATGAGAGTCCTGAATTTCATGTTCCAGGCAAGTCTGGGATTAATTATCGTGAAAGGGCCTTTAAGGTTTCTGTCAGCATGTTTGTGTGGGCCCCCTTGTGGACACTTTTCACCCTCAAGCCCAAAGGCTGTGATATCTGGTTCGGTTTAGAGTGGCGAAAGATCTCGGAGGAGCTCTGTGGAATTTAGGGTTTTTCTTTATTGCTGAGTCATAAAGCTGTGCAACAGTGAACGCTTTGTTTGGCATTGTTTATACTGAGTGAGGGTTGCTAAAATTTCAGTTCCCTTACTCAGGGCTTGGATGAGGAAAAGTTACAGTTATAAAAATGAGCAATTTACTACCCGTTGAAATGCCAATGGCACTTTGTCAAGGTGCCAAAGTTAAGTTGTTGACACTTGGCTGCAACATTGAGTGCATTTACATGTACTTTAATCCAAATCATAATCGGATTTCTGCAGTTATCTGATTATTTATGTGGGCATGTATCTAGTAATCAGATAAAGAGATCTAGATTTTATTCCAGTGATCGGATTACTCATAGCATGTATACCAGGAAATCGATAATAATCAGTTTTCAGTGTGCATATGCATAAGCCTTCCCCCACGGTTGCCAGGTCTGTGTATTCTACAGACTTGGCTTTATTTAGCCTCTATATGTTTTTTTGTCTCGCTGGATCTGGCAACCCCAGAATTAAACGTTCCACGGACTTAAGGGCAGCAAAACAGCTGTCGAACACTTTGTGGTGACTGAAACAAAATGAATAATTTGATTATTTAATGCTAAAGTTTGAAGTTTATGTCACATATTTCTTAAGAGGCTGGTTGCAAAGTAGAAATCCGATTACTGCCTTAGACATGTAAACATGGTGGTTTAAATGATCTGATTACTCAAGAGCATGTATAATCGTTGATGGGATTACTGACAAAATCTGATTTTCTGCAGCTTTTGGATTATTAAGTGCATGTAAACACACTCATCGACGATTTAATTTGAATTCTATACAGATAATTTGGGGGTAACCCAACAGTAGGTGTCTGTGGCCATGGATTTGGAAGGCCTTTCCATGAACTCAGTTGGGCTGATGTGGTTAGCGCAGTCACCTCACAGCTCTGAGATCCCCGGTTCAATCCTGACCCCACACTCTGCCTGTATGGAGTTTTCCATGTCCTCCCTGTGTCTAGATGGGTTTACTCTGGGTACTTCAGTTTTTTCTCACGTTCCAAAGACATGCTTTAGTTCAGCTGGTTACTCTAAATTGGCCCATGGTTAGTGTGTTGATATGACCTCAAGTTCGTTGTAAATGTAGCCGCTGATGCGACAAATAAAACTAATAAACAGACAAACAAACCATTAAGTCTTTCAAGCTCAATTGGGCCTGGCCTTGATCCCCGTCACCAAATCCAAACAGCCTCGGCTAGGACCTTGAAGAGAAAGCAGAGAGATATCCAAACTGAAAGAGTGTGTCTTGGCTTTTGAGAGTAGTTGGAAAGGATGGAGAATGTGGCTTGGTTGAACTGGCTGGGTCCCAGATGGCTTTCAGGCCTGTGCCGAACAGGCCGCACACCCTGCTATCCCATAATGCACCGGCCTGTTCCACTTTTCTCCAGCCCTGTCACAAACAGCCGCTTGTTTTCCCGAACAAAGCCTCTCGAGTTGTCTGCCATGAAAGGACGAGAAGATGGCCAAAATTTTAATCCCACCCAGAAAGTTCTGTTTAAATAGGAACTCCATACTTGTTCTGTTTTTCTGCTTCTTCTATGTCACACAGCCCCTGGAGATAAATCAGGCCATTCATTTGGGCTACAATTATAGCTGCTAGTAGATTTGAGAGTCTCATCTTGTGGGGGAGGGGTGTGCAGGATACAAGGAGGTTATTGTAATGTGGATTTCCAGTTGAAGGAGCGAGCACTGAGGCTCACCTGCCTGCTCTCTGTGTGTAGCTTAAGAAGAAACAGGTCTACGTAGAGAAGGTGGAGCGGATGCAGCAGGCCCTGGCTCAGCTGCAGGCTGCCTGTGAGAAGAGAGAGCAGCTGGAGCACAGGCTTCGCACACGGCTGGAGAGAGAGCTCGAGTCACTCCGGATGCAACAGGTGCAAAACACACTTTCCCCGACTTTGTTTTTGTTTCTCGATTCATGGGGTCCAGGCGAACGCGTACGGTGTGGTGCCAGTGCATCATTCAGAGCGAAAGGAGTTGCTGTTGGATGTTTATGGGAGTGATCCCCCTGTCTGGCTTCCTCTCCCTCAGACATGACCTATGTCTGTGTGACGCTCCACTTGGGAGAAAGGCACCTCAAGCAGTGGTGGGGTACTGAATTACTGTTGTGCCACCTGAGTTCCTCACTTCACTTGATTTGATGCCTCCAAACTGCTGCATACACACATCAACACACAAACACTTTACAAGAGGAGTCTGTAGAACATTCTACTGCTCTCTCCAACACACACACACGTTTGTCTTACTAGCCTTGTGAGGACTTTCAATTGACATGAATGATTACTGGGGGTGGGGCGGTGGAGCAGTGGTTGTGATGTAATGATGTATATAGTCATGACCAAGCCCCCCCCGACACACACACACACACACACACACACACACATGCTTGAGTTGTAGCAGTCAAGTCAGGTGCCCAGCTGCAGTAAGTAGTTCTCCCACAGGACATATTGCCATCCTCCAGTTCCAGTCGTCTTGTTTGTCAGCTGATGTTTTACACGACCCTTAATCTGGGGGAAAGGTTGCATCTTCTCCTTTCTGTGAGAAAGTAAGAGAGAAGAGGAAAACCCAACAGCTGTGTTTCTCATTAGGGGACCAGATGCTAGGCCTAACCTTTCTGAAGTGTTTATAACCTCAAAATCTGGCATGCCGTTTTTAAAGACTGAACGATACTCAAGTATGCAGTAAAATAAATGTATATTAGAATGCCACATAAAACTGACAAACACTTTGCCAAATGCTCTTAATAATGTAGGATTCTAAAGTTTGGGACAGTAGATCCAAACCAGATTATGGCTGGACATTTCTCTTGTTAATATAATTTTACTGGTCTTCAGGATTCAGGAAAACTGGACATTAAGCCACTTGAGTCTTCCTCCTACTCGTGTACATCCTGAAGCATTCCTCTTTCTTTCTTTGAGGGTTCACCGAGACAGGGCGGCTCGCAGAACCCTGCAAGCCCGAATACAGCAACCTCGGCCCTCATGGAGCATCCTGCGTGAGAGGAGGAGAGGATTTGGGCGTTAGGAGGCCTGACTGGACCAAAAGGGCAACAGAAGTACCTGGAGGAGAGTGTCATGAGACAGTTTGCCCTGGCCATGCAGCAGCTTCTGTGGCCACACAGAGGGTACACTGATGCCACACACTGTCTTGAAACTAATGGAAAGCTGTTGTGTGGAGATTCAAATCAAGGGGGCTCAGTTTAGATGAGTCTCATAATGACATGACTTCTTTAAGTATTAAATAAAGCAGCAGAAATAAAAATGTATAGGTTTGCACAAAGCTAAGGGGCTATGGAGAATAATATTATAATCCATACAGGCCATCATATCCAAACGACAAAAGAAAACGATTATACTGTAGTAACATTCATATTATCTGTAATTCTTTTTTTCTGACAGCAGGCTGTCGCAAGGGTTCAAAGTGGAACTTCGGATATTTGAACTTAATTGGTTCCACAAGGCTGTTCGAACTCTGATCTGTTCTCAAATTTCCCCCATAAGAAGTCATATAATTAGGATTATACCATCCGACCCCCAAATGATTGTTTTTTACGTTTATATTCATATGTAGTTACTCATTAAAAGCATGAATAAAGCAGAGAAATGTAATACAACAATAATAACAACAAATACGTGAAATAATTGCAAAAGATGTGAAATAAGAGAATATAATAGTGTTTTTTTATAGTTAAGTGAGCAAACACAAGTTTTGGACAGTCTTTATCACTGGGACAGATGCAGAAAAACTTGTTCATTGCGTTTATAACCTCAAGGTAGGGATACTGGTAACGCCTTACTTACTGGATGCTCTAGTAACTTCTATAAATAAACTTCAGTTAGTTCAGAATGCAGCTGCCCGAGTGCTAACTCGAACTAGAAAATTTGATCATATCACTCCTGTTCGTATCACATCAACTGCAACTGGAGTTACCAGTTCAAATTTCCGCATTGAGTACAAAATGACTTCTTATAACTTATAAAAGCTCTACATGGCCTTGGCCCCCACATTTATCTGAGTGAACTCTTAGAGTTACACTCCAACTCGTCTATCTCTTTCTTTTCGCAGGGTGCAGGACTTTCTTTTAGTTTCTAGAATTTAAAAAAGTCACAGCCTGGGGAAAGGCTTTCTCATACATGGCCCCCTACTATGGGGAATAAACTTCCCACTTTAGTTCGAGACTCAGACACCCTCCAAGTTTTAAGTCTAGGCTAAAGACATACCTATTTAACGCCAGGCTTTTGACTAGATTTAGACCAGGTTGCATGGCTTGGGTTGCTGGGGCCGGAGTCTGGAGTCATGTCTGGCCTGCTGCCTTATCGCTAGCCGGAGTGTCGACGTGGGCGGTCTAAGGCTGAAACTGGACTTGAGGTCCTCGTGATCTTGACTCCTGCATCCTTGCCTTAGAATAAGGGGGCTAAGGGCAGAGCTGGGGGGTTCATAGTCAAAGAGTCTTATGGTGATCAGAGACGTTGGGTTGCTGTCTTCTGCCTCCCGTGAGAATGCGCCAATGTCTCATGTGATCCCTCTTGGCTGTGTTACCTACCAGTTCTCCTCTTTCTAGCTATGCTGCTGCTATAGCTAATCGCTGCCCAGTCTCATCAGTCTCATGCTACACTTGGCATCAGTGATTGAAATGGCATCAGTGATTGTTAATAAACACTGTGCTCTTAATCAATAAACTAATACATTTTCTGTTTTCTCTCCGCAGCTGTGTTCGGCAGTTCCGGCCCCACACATGATGTTCATCTGATGGAGCTCCACTGTGCATAATCACATTATTATTCGACCATGACTCCATGACTTTAGTTTTCCGCTCTTAGATTTATCATCATACCCGGGCCACTAATATCGATGTGCATACTTCCACATTTCTATTCGAACTTTGACTCCATGACTTTAGTTCGCTCTTAGATTTATCATCTACGCCGCCCAGTAAAGGTTGGGTCCCTTTTGAGTCTTGGCCTCCCAAGGTTTCTTCCTAGAACTAGGGAGTTTTTCCTTGCCACTGTCGCCCTAGGCTTTGCCTCAATTTGGATTGGACGTAGTTATTAGGAGATAATCTAAACTTGTAAAGTTGCTTTGAGGACAATGCTCCATTGTAAAAAAGCGCTATTATAAAAGAAATCTGACATTGACTTGACTTGACAAGCAGCGCCGAGGACTGAGGGTGTCTGAAATTTGCACCCGTGTAGACTGATACTAATACATATACATAATATAATAATATACAACAAAATTATATAATAATGTCATATAATATACATGCCCTATGATCGCCCGTTAGTTTTCTGTTTTTGTTCTTCTTTTGGGTGTATGGTGCTTGGCATAGCATATTGGGGGTATTATCACCTCTGACTGGACTGGATTACAATGCATTGTCTTTGGAGAGATCGCACCATTGAGTGTTTTTCTATTTTAGGGTGCCCATGTTCAAAGTCCGACATTTTTGTTTCGAATATGGGGATAAAAAAAA
Organism: Ancistrus triradiatus; assembly: GCA_025084515.1. Lineage (NCBI taxonomy): Eukaryota > Metazoa > Chordata > Actinopteri > Siluriformes > Loricariidae > Ancistrus > Ancistrus triradiatus. The sequence continues at coordinate 307,661 of JAJAGP010000591.1, read as the reverse complement.
CGGAAACAGACTGCTTCCATGTCTAAATGTTTTTTTTTTATACTGCACCTAGATTAGGCTGGACGTTTTTTCACCTCCACTTCCCCACTTTGATGGCAATAAATCAGCGTTTAATTGGAACATTTAATGTAATTGCATGACAATTACTTGCAGTTTTTATGATCACTTGCATTTTAATGGCATCGTGTACATGTAGATGTGTTATGAATTACACAGCTCAGCAGGTTATCAACATAAGCAGTCGCTTTACAATGTTTAAGGAAAAGTTTTTAAGCGGAGGCAACGCCTTTATTCTTCTGCCCTCGCTTCCTATTCTATACCGCGGTATACAGTGCCCACCTAGTGGCTTCTTTTAAGGACAGTACACTATAACACACCGGGATTCCTTTCCATTTGTGCGCAGTTCACGTTCAGTATTTTTTTTCCCTAGACAATCCATTATTTTGATGAACTGGCACATAGAGAAGAGCTATGACAAGGATGAATGACACTGCATATACAAACAAACCATATGGATTGGGTAGCAGTCAAGCACAAACAGGTCCCAAATCTGAAGCCCTATTTTACAGCCTGCTGCTTCTATAGTTTCCCTTAATTTATTTAAAATATTTTTTGTAATGAATGGCTTTCCATCGTTTAAATCTATGTAGTTAGAATAGTTGTCTTAACCATCTTACCCAGTCCACAAACTTAAGACGTTCTTCCTGTACCAGTTCTGCCTCCCCACATAAGCTGTTCTTCCATCATCAGCCCAGTTCTCATAGCACTAGTCCGACCACATCAGAGCGCACTACTCTTTTGGTCCATAGTCCAGTACCTTAACCGCTAGGCTACCACAGTAAATGGGTAAATACAATAATTAAGAAAGTTGTCAGGATTAAATATGGGTATTCTTCAGTATTGATCTGTCTTATGTCCCGTTGTATGGCTGTGGATTCCACTTCCATTGGCACAAAAGGCTTTAGTCAGAGCCTTTTCTACAATAAAGCCATGACTCTGAAGGAAACCACAGCAGTGAATGGTTAAAGTGAAAATTAGAAGTGACAGTTCATCCTCATAAAGGACAGCTTCCTTTGTTTTGCTTGTACACAACAACCACAATTTGTACAAGTCCGTATAAGCACTTCCCACAATCCACTTAACTTGTCTCTCTGCCTTCGCCCTTGTTCTAATATTTTCAACACCAGTCGTTTGAAATTCATTTCTCATCACGTTTTCTCATTATGACATTGTGGACTAAATGTAAATCCCTTCATGAACTAGCATGTTCATTTTTAACACTGCCTTGTACCTTTCCTCCTGAAGGGACACTTCATCAGCCATGATCAGCCACTCGCCCAGCAGCAGCTACGACACCTCGGTGGAGGCACGCATTCAGAAAGAAGAGGAGGAGATCCTCATGGCCAACCGTCGCTGCCTGGATATGGAGAGCCGCATCAAGAACCTGCACGCGCAGATCATTGAGAAGGACGCCATGATCAAGGTGCTACACCAGCGCTCGCGCAAGGAGACGGGAAGCAAAGTGGACGGCCCCTCTGCCATGCGACCCTCCAAGTCCCTCATGTCCATAGCCACCGGCTCGGCACCTTGGGTGGCTCAGGCCACCTTGGGGTAGCTCAGGCCTGCTCTCCCACTCGCTGGGGCTCGGCAGCAGCAGCCCCAATCACAGAGGAGCGCAAGGAGGACCGCAGCTGGAAGGGCAGTCTGGGTAAAGAATTGTGCTCATATTTTATGGAGAACAAGTTTGACTGATTCCACACCAGTCGACCTGTGTTCATAATACAGTGACTAGGGGTTATAAAGAAATATCAGTATGAAGAATTCTGAAGTAGTTTTCAGTATCCACCATTTTAACGTCCATCCAAATCATCCGTTCACGTTAACGTCCGATGTCCTTAAGAATTATAATAGGAAAATGAAAATCTGTCTATCTATATATATATATATATATATATTATATATATATATAGATATATATATATATGATATATATATATACATTAGTGATATATATATATATAATATACGTATATACTATATATATATATAGATATACACACATTTATATATAATATAATATATAATATATATCTATATATATATATATATATATATATATATATACACACACATATACAGGTTCTCCCCATTTTACGATGATCCAATTTACGATATTTTGACTTTATGATGGGAAACCGATAATACACATTCAGCAAAAACCCTACTCTAAATTTTGAATTCAGACTTCTTTCCCCCGGGCAAACGATATGCAGTATGATATTCTCCTGCACCCTCCCGTGCTAAATGAGGAACTCATTATTATTATGATAATTATTTAGTATTATGATGACATGTTTATTAAACTCCTTGGTTTACGATAAATAAATGAAATTACGATGGATTTGTCGGAATGTATCCTCATTGTAAAATGGGGACTATTTGTATATAATTCACGTCTGAATGATAGAAAACTAGTACAAGCGAACCCCTGCGACACCTGCTGACAGAAGAGAGAATCACAGTCTTAAAAAACATGTGTTCAGTACGTTTTAAATTTTGATAAAAGATACAAAGATAAAGAGTTACTGTACAGTACTGTACTAATGCTTTCCTATTGTGTTTAAAGTAATATTATAGCTTAGAATAAAAACTGTTTCAAATGTATGCACAAAGTATCTAAACTACTGTGTGACTATGGTAATGTCCCGTGACAGTCAACGTCCCATTTCCCAGACGATACACAGTGCACACCTGTAATGAAAAGCGTAACACGTCTGTCCCATTGGCCAAAGGTAGTAAGTTAAGCCCTGTCGATGCCCCTGCTGTCTGTGGTCAGGAATCCCAAAGAGCATCCCCACTCCCCCATTCATGTCCCCATCACGTCAGGTCTATAAGCTCATGTAAACAATAGACGGTAGTCAGCATCTTTTTCCAAGCACACTGAGCTAACCAATGTAGTTGGAAACAGCTGGTAGCTTTTCTTCAAATAGTTGATATTACATGTCATATGACAGAGGAGACTCGACTAGTGCGTGGAAACAGGCATGCTGTATTGCAATGTTTTTGATAAACCTCTTGGGTATGATCAAACCGTTTAATAATGATAAGCCCCTCACATTTGCTGCTTACAGGAGTGTTACTGGGGCCAGAGTTCAGAGGTGATTCTCTGAGGACGGAGTCCATCTCCTCCTCTCCATCTCCGGTGCTGCCTTCCACACCCATGCCAGCAGCTGCTCACTCCAAAACGGGCAGCCGAGACAGCTGCACCCAGACAGACAAGAGCCAGGACACGAGCAAATCCAGCACCCCTGCCCTGCAGAGCGTAGCAGCGAGCAACCGAATCAGCAGCCCCAGTCCTGTCTACATCCCCGACCGCATCGCAGGTAACAGTAGTTTCATTCAGCAGCTTTATCGATTTTTCTACTTGTAGCCATTTAAACAGCTGAATGGACAGCCTTTAATTCTGCTGTTCGTCTTGTCTGTGCACGCCAAGCACCTTTCTTCAAGGCCTTTTCACACAGTGTTTTTTTACGGATAAAAAAAAGTACATCTAGTTTTGAAAAAGAACACACATTAATGCCATCCTTCACACAGAGTTCAAAACTGATTAATAATTGATAAAAATGAAAAAAATAACTGATAATTTTTTTAATCTGAGCCTGTTCTAATTTCTGCGTTGTTCAGATGCCTTAAAATCAGGTTGACCAATCAGAGCACGGTTGTCAGGCAGAATAGCTATGATGAGCAACATGCTGACTATAAAAACATGGATATTAAAGAAAATCTGTAGCGGAATATAGCTTTAAGGAGGGGAATGATGTCGAAAACCACACAGTGACTGTATGGAACCATTGTCTTGTTTATCTAAGTGCATTTGAGCTGTCTTTCTGAATTGTAATTAGTGACAGCATTTGTTTTTGTGCTGGTAACTTGGCTGGTTTAAGCCCGTCGTGAACAGCTTACTCCTGACGTTTTGTCATAATCTTCATATTCTGCACAGTGGCTAGTTTGTAGATGGTGAAATGTTAGTCTTGTTGTCATTAATGGCAGCCGATTTCTAACATAAGCAAATTGCTGTCTTCTGAGCAATGTCCATCTTTTCAAACCCAAACTACAGTGGGGCAAAAAGTATTTAGTCAGCCACTGATTATGCAAGTTCTCCTACTTAGGAAGATGAGAGAGGTCTGAAATTTTCATCATAGGTACAGTTCAACTATGAGAGACACGGTGTATGATCTTTAAAGAATTTAATTGTAAATCATGGTGGAAAATAAGTATTTGGTCACTTACACTCAAGCAAGATTTCTGGCTCTCACAGACCTGTAACTTCTTCTTTAAGAAGCTCTTCTGTCCTCCACTCGTTACCTGTATTAATGGCCCCTGTTTGACCTCGTTATCTGTATAAAAGACACCTGTCCACAGCCTCAAACAGTCAGACTCCAAACTCAACCATGGTCAAGACCAAAGAGCTGTGGAAGGACACCAGGACGAAAATTGTAGACCTGCACCAGACTGGGAAGAGTGAATCTACAATAGGCAAGCAGGTTGGTGTGAATAAATCAACTGTGGGAGCAATTGTAAGAAAATGGAAGACATACAAGACCATTGATAATCTCCCTCGATCTGGGGCCCCATGCAAGATCTCATCCCGTGGGGTCAAAATGATCATGAGAACTGTGAGCAAAAATCCCAGAACTTACACAGAGGGACCTGATAATATGACCTGCAGAGAGCTGGGACCAAAGTAACAAAGGCTACCATCAGCACAACACTAACGCCGAGAGGGCTCAGATCCTGCCCAGCGCCAGCGTGTCCCCCCTGCTTAAAGGGCAGTACAGTCCAGGCCCGTCTGAAGTTTGCCAGAGAGCAGCATATGAATGATCCATAAGAAGGATTGGGAGAATGTCATGTGGTCAGATGAAAACCAAAAAGAAATTTTTGGGAAAAAACTCAGCTCGTGGTGTTTGGAGGAAGAACAATGCGGAGTTGTGGCCATCCCAAGAACACCATACCTACTGTGTGAAGCATGGGAGTGGAAGCATCATGCTTTGGGCTGTTTTTCTTCTGCAAAGGGGACAGGACGACTGACCATGTTAAGGGAAGAATGAACGGAGCCATGTATCGTGAGATTTTAAGCCAAAAAACCTCCTTCCATCAGTGAGAGCATTGAAGATGGAACGTGGCTGGGTCTTCCAGCATGACAATGATCCCAAACACACCGCTCGGGCAACGAAGGAGTGGCTCCGTAAAAAGCATTTCAAGGTCCTGGAGTGGCCTAGCCAGTCTCCTGTTCTCAACCCCATAGACAATTTGTAGAGGGAGTTGAAAGTCCGTGTTGCCCCAAAACATCTCTGCTCTAGAGGAGATCTGCATGGAGGAATGGGCCACAATACCAGCTACAGTGTGTGCAAACCTGGTGAAGACTTACAGGAAACCTTTGACCTCTGTCATTGCCAACAAAGGTTATGTTACAATGTATTGAGTTGATCTTTTGTTATTGACCAAATACTTATTTTCCACCATAATTTACAATTAAATTCTTTAAAAATTCTACAATGTGATTTCCTGGATTTTCTTTTCCTCATTTTGTCTCTCATAGTTGAAGTGTACCTATGATGAAAATTACAGACCTCTCTCATCTTTCTAAGTAGGAGAACTTGCACAATCAGTGGCTGACTAAATACTTTTTGCCCCACTGTACCTCCAGTGACAAAGACTGCGAGGCTGGTGGTGTCTGTGTTTTGTCTCCTGGCACAGTTTCTTTGCTGTTTTTGAACTTGCTTGATTTGTGGTGCTAGCACTCTGCATACACTCAGTGCTCAGTCTGTCCTACCAGGCTAAGTGACGCAGTCAATATGTAAACTAAGTTGTTTTTGGCTGTTTTTTACAAACTGAGTGACACACTCATACAATGACAGGTCGCACGTTGTTAAAACATATACACATCGCAAAGCCCTGTCCGCAACCTATTTGTTTAGGGTGTACCTCTGCCAGAGTCCACTGAATTCTGTGTTAGGCCCCACACCCTGCCCCATGACAAGAATGTATATACACAGGTTACTTTTGTAGTCAGAGTTAAACTATTGTGTTGTTTTCTTTTACAGATGTTCCAGCATTCCACAGCAGTACTCTAGAGAGAAGAGCACCAGTACAGTCTCACCCTCAGCAAACGCTGCCTCAAACGCAGTCACAGCAGGATATGGATATTGAGATGGTAGAAATACTCATCTGAACCATGCAACATACAGTCGGCTCCAAAATTATTGAAACTTTTGGAAAAGATGGGTAAAAGAAGTTCTGAAACCATGTCTTTGTGGTTAAGTCCATGATAACATGTAACAAGGTTCCCCAGTTCCAAAAGCCTCTAGTAAACCAAATGTAAAGGTTTGTGGTTGGATAAAGGAAAAGTACAACTGATACAGTTTCCAGTTTGTTGACAAGGAGGTGGTGTCTAGGAGGTGTTTAGAAACTTAAAACAAGAGTCGGCAAATTATTTAGCAAATCTCCAGCTGTGCTTCTCTTTGAGGTAGGTCATTAAAGCTCCAGCTGCTTTAAACTTACTGCACTAACAGTGGTTAAGGGCATTATTAGGTTTGTAGCTAAAAGAGCAAATACATGATTTATGACGGTATGGTCAGCATACTTTGAGTTTCATTTCATTATATTATATATTAATTTCATTATGTATGTTTATGTGTGTGTGTGTGTGTGTATGTGTATTAGTACTGTGCAAAAGTCTTATGCTACCATTAGAGTTGTTGTTTGGTATACTTGACATGCCAAATTTATCAAGTCAAATTTATTTATATAGCACTTTTGACAACAAAGCATTGTCTCAAAGCAGCTTTACAAATATACTGGCTCAAAGCCCTAGTTGAGCAAGCCTGAGGTGACAGTGGCAAGGAAAAACTCCCCAAGAGCAATAGGGAAGAATACTTTGGAGGACCAAGAGGACTAAGAGGCAGGCTGGATGTTAAATGTAAGAATTAAAGAACATGTGTAAAGAAAATATACTACTTAAAATTAAAACAGAATAATATATAGTCTAGGGTGAATTTAAAAAAGTACAAAATAGAGCATAATAAAATGGAGAATAAAAACTGTAGCATATAAGTATATGTAGATGAAATACTGAATATAACAGAGTAAGGCAAGAGTGAGTTGTTAAAGTTAGTCCTATAAAGAGTCACTATTTTCTTGTCTTCAATGGCAAAGATTTGTTGTTAATGCGTGCTCAGTGAAGTTATAACCTTCTGATAGGTATGGAGTAATGGTATGGGGAGGGCTTCGATCCTCAGGCAGAAAATCATACTGGTGAAATCCTTGCCTGTCACATTACGCCATGAAAATAAATAATGTCTAACTTTTTTCACCCGTATTTACACATTACCACACTCTAAATGCAACTAACACTTCAGATAAACTATTATAAGTGGTTTGCATAAGTAATCAGCCCTTTTAAAGTAACCATAAACTTGCTCAGGTACAACCGATCCCCTTCCAAATTACACAGCAGCCTAATGGGCCCATACCTGACATCAATGGTAGTGGTTTTAATTGCTTCAGAATAAGCACAGCTACTGCTTGAGGGTGTACTGCATGATAGCACACACAAATATCACCATGTTTGGAAAGGTGCTTTCAAAAATGCTGTGTGATAACGTTGTGGAAAGGCACAAGTTAAGAGAAGGATGCAAGACGATTTCAGTGGCTTTAACTATCTCTGCGAGTATCGTTCAGAGCATTATCAAGAAGTGGAAAGATGGCACCAACACCTTGCCAACATCGGGTCGTCCTTTCAAACTGGATGACTGAGCCAAGAGGATACTGATTAGGGAAGCTACTAAAGAGGCCAATGACAGGTTTGAAGTCTGTATGACTGAGATTGATCATTCTGTGCACATAACAATCTCACAAACGTCACACAAAGCTGGTCTGTAAGGCAGGGTAGCAAGAAAGAATCCATTCCTGAAAAAGTGCCAATCTGAGTCTCATATGTGCTTTGCCAAAAAACATTTGAAAGACTCTAATGCCATGGGGCAAAAGGTTTTATGGTCAGATGAAACCATGTTTGAACTCGAGTGTAAGGAGTGGTCACACTATACTTGCCACTGTAGCCTATAGAAGCTGTTTATATAGCTGGTTTTTTCCTGGATTTTGTTTTTTTTTCTTCAGTTTTTTAATACTGCATTCACTTCCTGTAGTTTATGGTTGGATTCTATTAAAGAGACGGAGAAGTAATTATATATGGTCATTATACCATTGCTAAAACAACAAATCTAATGGTGGACTTTTGCACAGTACTGTATGTGGACACAGAGCGGGGCACATGTCTGGGTACTTCTGAAAATTCCTGTTCTTGAATTTCATTAGCAATCAATTAGCCTAACAATTTCCAAATCAGTGTTTGGTATGTTCCCTCTTTTGCTGTAATGACAGCATACATTTAAAGATGGCATGGACTTCAGTTTGTGCAAAATCTGATGATCCATGTCATTCCGTCATAATTTCACAATATTCCACAGAGCATCTTGTGATGCTGGATTTCTCTGTCCTCAGGTGCCCCCATCAGTGCTTTAGGTTTTTAGGTCAGGTGACTGTTGAGGAAAGTCAATGAAGCTTAGACCTTAGTCTCTGACCACCCCTTACATTTATACTCCAATGAAAATGAAGTCATGGGTAATCACTCAAGAGAACTCAAAAGTAAAATGAAACTGGAAAACGACTTTTAATGAATTTATTAGAATTGTTATATTTGGTATTAATGTTTGGTAAGGTTTTTAAAAAAATGCAAACTTTAAAGTAAATTGATTCCCCCTTGTTTTTACTGTAAGATTAAGCTACTTATCCACAAAGACATTTTTTCATTTTGCCCATCCATGCCAAGGGTCAGTAATAGTGGTACCGAGTGTACACACACAGCACGCACACACACAAAACAGGTGAAGGATTCTTCTATTTCTGTTATGCTCTCCTGTCAGTACTATTTTCAGGACAGTAATGGTGTACTAATATGTTTAGTGTTAGTGATTCAGTGATGTTTATACCTTGTACAAAAAGTTCAATGTCCATTACAGTTTTGTACAGTATTGTAAGGTGGCATTTTTACCCTTCTGAATTTAGGACCAAATGTATTGGCAACCTTTTTTTGCATTTATTGCACTACTCTTTCCTTTAAGCATTCAATATTAATTGTCTAAATGATTTCTGTATAGTGCACATATAGCGGTTATACAATTGGCACTTGAGTGTATGATGGAATGGTAGCTCGTCGAATAGCTATTACATGTAAATACTGTAAGACACATGTAAGATAGGAGAACTGAATGTGTACGGCCCTGTGAAATTTAATAGGCACTGTAAGTGTAGGACCATAATGTTGAGTACAGGATGCGCAGAATTGCTCTGTGCTCCATAATCATGTTCCTGTTAATGCAAAAAGTCCACTGACCCAAACTGGCTTTGGGTTTAAGTGTGCGATGTGAATGAATCTGGTTTTGAGGTTTTGACCTACAAGTGTCCTTTGTTCCACTTCAGCTGTAGCAGCCTTACTGTGCTCAGAGCACCAAAGCTTCTAATGTGGGGCGCAGTCATTTCATGTGTCATGGATTGCAAAGTCTCTCTGCATTTCAGACTTTTCCACTACGGTTACATTGTTTGCTACATGTAGACTGGTTGGTTTCAGATAGCAGTGTGATGTGTACCATAGCCAGGCTGAGCAGTGCTTTCAGTTTTCCAGGGCATATGTAATGTATAATCCATTATGACCAAAGGTTACAGGAAAATACACATAACCAGCTAAACTGACAGTGTGGGTGTGTGCTGTTTAATGACCATTCAACCATCAACCTTTTACTCCAACAACCCAGCTCTGAACAACCATAATAAATATTAGGAAATAAAAATCTGCCTTTTACATTTATGTAATTAAGCAGACACCCTTAGCCAGAGCAATAACTGGTACAGCTTTAAAATCCAAGCAACTGTTGGTAAAGGGTCTTGCATAAAGACCCAACAGTGGCAGCTTGGCAGAGGTGGGTCCATAGTCTAGTACCTTAACTGCTAGGCTACCCCAGTCCCACAGTTGCAGCTGTAAATAGCCAATCTTCTTGCTGATCTTTTGTGTTGTTCGTAATAATCTATCAGTGCATTTTCGGCTTCTGTCAAACAAAAGCATCGGGTTCATCATACCATCCTCTTAAGTGTTCCGGCTTTCCCTGAACACAGAGTTGTAAACAGTACATCACTGTATTATCTAGAATTTGAAAATGTTTAGTACAATGATACTGTTGTAGCCTAGCGGTTAAGGCACTGGACTATGGATCAGAAGGTCCAGGGTTCAAATCCCACCTCTGCCAAGCTACCACTTGGGTCCGTGAGCAAGACCCTTAACCCATAATTGCTTAGATTGTAAGACTGTATCAATTGTAAGTCGCTGGGACTGTGGTAGCCTAGTGGATAAGGTACTGGACTATGGACCAGAAGGTTCAAATCCCACCTCTGCCAAGCTGCCACTGTTGGGTCCTTGAGTAAGACCCTTAACCCACAATTGCTTGGATTGTAAGACTGTATAACTTGTAAGTCGCTCTGGATAAGGGCGTCTGCTAAATGCTGTAAATGTAAGATACTACAGGTTTAGCAGTATAGAACTGTTTAGACTTCCACTTGTGTTTTCAGCGATATCTGAAACAATTACGCATCGTTCGCACATAGTTTTCTCGTGAAAATACCCTTTATAGCGGATAATGTCCGGGCAATGACCTGTTTCACAGAATGCATTGCGGTCATTAAACAGCGCATACTGGTAGTCGTAAAAAAATGGACAAAATTGTGCACCACTGGAGATAAAAAACACCAAATGCAAATAACAATATGATATTGAATCTGTACTGGACTACGAATCTGAAAGTGTTTTCACTCAGTCTGACTATATAAACAATTCCCATTTATCCAAGCTTCAAAAATAGTGGACCAAAGACACTGTGGTCAACATACATTTTCTGTAAGCACTGAAAACTACAAGGGATTATTATACCGGTGATACAACTTTAGTTCTAATTATTGCTGTCAAGTTATTTTAGTGCATTAATCACTTGTTGACCCTAAAGAAAGCGTTCCTTTAAAGTAGCACTACACAGCCATACGAGTGGACAATGTAAGCTTGAACAGAAGGCATTTATTACACTTTAATAATTCAGTAACATTTATCATGTCTTAACCTGTATCAGAGATTACCAGCATCATACCTTTTTTAATGCATACTATTCATTTGATTAGATACTTTTATCAGAAACAGCATGTGGAAGCTGTTATGTGAGGTGCCATGTGATAGCATGGAATCTACTGTCACACACTAATGAGCCGTGTTTAAGGGAGTGGCCCAATTTGCTTACCATACCCACCAACTCTGTTGTAATAGGCTATAGGGCTGAATATAGGGTACAGAAGGAAGGAAATGAGTACAGGACCATTTTGGATGCAGCTTATTATTGGTGCGTTATATTGTCAATTAGAGAAAATGTGATTAATAGCACCAAAAGTCATTTGCATTGACACCCTAGTTTTAAAACAAATGCTACATCAATGTAGCAACACTTCTCTCGTTGTCCATAACAGCAATAAACAGGTCTATTAGATACCAAGATGTGCCATAAAAGTAGCCACTTGCACTGCTCAGCCATAACATTAAACCACCTATAACACTGTAAGGTGTCCTGAGGTATCTGGCACTAAGACATTAGCAGCAGATCCTTTTGTCCTTTAAGTTGCGTAGATCAGTGCCTCCAAAAGATCAGACTTGTTGTCCAGCACATCCCACAGATCAGTTCGAGGGGATTTCTGGGGAATTTGGAGGCCGGGTCAACACCATTCATCATTCCTGAACAAATTTGGGACATTAGGGAATACCATTGCTATGAATCTGATGTATCTGATCTGCAACAATATTTAAGTACATCTTAAAGTAACATCCATGTGAATGCTGAGACCCAAGGCTTCCTAGCTGAACACTGACAGTGTGCTGCTCTGGGCAATGTTAGTCACTTCAGTTATCAGTGGTTTTAATATTATAGCTGATGGGTGTATGATGGGTGCATCCAAACAGGTCTATAAATATTAAATTGTGAGATTAATAAAAATCCCTGATTGAATGCATTACGATAACCTGATTGTAAACAAACCATTCGTTATAAATATAGGTGGTGTTCCAAACTGGAATCCGTGAGCCATTGGGTGCGCATGTTACAAGATCTGTGCATTTTATTACATTTAAAGTCACTCACTTTAAAGTTAAGTTTATTATCCAATTGGTTGATATTTCTAGAGTTCATGTGTAGAGATATGAGCTTTGTCACCATTTTAGAGTTTTTCTTTGTGGATGGAGAGCTTGCGTATGGAACTGGCATAAACTCAATGAATTCCTCTTCTGCTTTATTACTATAAATAACTGGTACTTGACATTTCCTGCACACATTTGCCCAGATGTTTACTCTAGCGATTGAGCCACACTGCGAATTTTGATAAGGATAGCAATAATCATTCCAGCATGATTGTACCAACCACTGGTAAATGTACTGGCAGTTTCAAATAGGTCTCTGGTGTTTTTTTTTTTTAACTTGTACACAAACATTTCCAGTAATTTTGTAGAACTCCTCCAACTTTGTTTGGGCACTGACAATGGACCCAAGAGCTGTTGATTGAGTTTTGGGTGGGACCAGTATAATTTAGAACTGATTGTACATTATGTTTTCAGAAACAAACTTTTCAGAAGTCCAGACTCAAGCAAACCAGTGTTTATAACGCAAGTGCCTTACATGTGTAATAAAATCACATATATCACTTACCTATAGTATGTTATCTAAGCATGATGTGAGCTGCTACTACCTTAACGTACGGAAATCAGTTTAAACAGATGCTCTAATGTGTTTGTTTGTTTTTCTCCCATGGTCCCACCTAAAGTTCAGTCATTGTCCTATCCATCTTGTTGGTCTTGCTACTTTTCTTCCTCAAAATGACTTCAAAAACAAGAATGTGTGTCATGGTCCAGCCCAGGACAAGTCTCTTGCTGGTCTTGAATTGTGTACAGCATTTAAAGTCCTGGTTCAGTGACAGCCATTTTGTGTATTTTTTTTTTCCTTTTACAACTGAGGAATGTTTTCTCTTAAGTATTGGATTCAAGTGTGTACCCCAGCTGCTACTTGACAAAATTATTACTGTACAATCATTCATTTGTAATTGAATTATTCTCTTTAGTCCAATTGTTTTATAAATCTCATCTCATACAGTTTATTTGCAGTTTGACTTTTATTTAGTTTATACTCCTGAACATTCTGCAATGTTCTCAATGCGATTTTATTTAATTTTTACAATAAATAAATATACAGAGCAATTTTGGTTTTCTGTTTGCTTAAAACAACTGTTGCATACAGTAAGCGTTTCAAACACACTAACTATGTTTACATGCATATTTACATGACATTTAGCAAATGA
>JAJAGP010000591.1:253082-294073 GCA_025084515.1 Ancistrus triradiatus | reverse complement strand
CCCTGCAGGTCTGACTCTGCAGGTCATTCATCAGGTCCCTCCATGTAGTTCTGGGATTTTTGCTCACCGTTCTCATGATCATTTTGACCCCATGGGATGAGATCTTGCGTGGAGCCCCAGATCGAGGAAGATTATCAGTGGTCTTGTATGTCTTCCATTTTCTTACAATTGCTCCCACAGTTGATTTATTCACACCAACCTGCTTGCCTATTGTAGATTCACTCTTCCCAGCCTGGTACAGGTCTACAATTTTTTTCCTGGTGTCCTTCGACAGCTCGTTGCCCTTGGCCATGGTTGAGTTTGGAGTCTGACTGTTTGAGGCTGTGGACAGGTGTCTTTTATACAGATAACGAGGTCAAACAGGTGCCATTAATACAGGTAACGAATGGAGGACAGAAGAGCTTCTTAAAGAAGATGTTACGGATCTGTGAGAGCCAGAAATCTTGCTTGTTTGTGGGTGTCCAAATACTTATTTTCCACCATGATTTACAATTAAATTCTTTAAAAATCATACAATGTGATTTTCTGGATTTCTTTTTCTCATTTTGTCTCTCATAGTTGAAGTGTACCTATGATGAAAATTACAGACTTCTCACATCTCAGAATTTCCAGGGGGCCTTTTACGGTCTGAGAAAAAATAATAGTTAATAGTGAAATCGTTCCAGTTGCTTAGGTCCATATATCTTGTCTATTTCAGTTTTTCAGAGCTGAAAAAGACCAGGTTGAAAAAAGGGAGAATGATGACAAATGTGCTCACAAAACGTTTTTCAAGACAAACCTATGTAATGTACGTTGAAAGACTGGTCCAAGCATTAATGTTGACATTAAACAAAAATTTTAATCTCAAACATAAATGGCTAGATTGATAAATGTTTACTGTTTCCTGCTCTGCTCTGGACTTCACTGCATGGTGAAAAAGTCTTAAGTTATCTAGTCAGGGTCTATATTAACTATGCATGAAGAGCCATGAGATCACTGTAGTGTAGTACAAAAAAATCTGACAGCAAATGGCTATTACGTATTGGAACCTAGAGATATTCCTTTCAACGAGTGTGCGTAATGTGTAACACCCGTCTGCAGAGAGGGAGCTCATGCCAACACTGCGCTGTGCCTTGGATTAGTCTCATGATTCTGGGAATGGCCATATGTTGCTGCTTTGTTGTTTTAAAATAGACAACCCTGGAGATAATACAGCACAGTGAAGCAGTAGCATGAGAATATAATAAGTATCAATGTACTGTCCTCAGCTGATTATTACATTTCATACACTGACTGTGTTATATCCAAACAAGATTTGTTTCTTCCCCTGGACTTTCTAACTTGGAATCAAAATTCCTGATCGATTGGCCATGACTTCATTTGTAGATCTTTGGGAGGAGTCCCCACCCAACAGCTCTAAAAAAGTGTATCCCACTACTGTCCCACTGGAATCCTTGATCCTAATAAACCTTTAAAGAGAAGAAAACCTTAATTACTTTGTGTTTCAGCAACCAGAAGAGAAAGTGTGCACTGATAACAGATGTCTGCTACTTCACAGAAAGTCCTTGTTACTAACTCAGTTCCAAATTCCCAGAATTAGATCAAAAGTTTGGTCAGAACAATACTGTAGAATTACCAGGGGAGACCACCAGCAGCTCCCGTTTCCTACAGCAGAATGTGAGAGAGTTTATTAATGATTATTTAGCTCTGAATAGACAAATAACAGCTTTGAGAAAACAGTTTCTTTCTGCTTGCCACATGCCTATGATATTGTTGCATAGCTGAAAGACCTACACTCTTGGATAACACTGGAAGACTTTTTTTTCAAATGTTTTACTTCTTGAAAAAAAGGTTAGATTATGATATACAGTCAGGCTGAACATGAACATGAAATGATTTCATGTTTGCTGTATCCCATATGAAACATTAAAATAAATGCATTGAATTCAATCACATTGATTCAGTCATGAACCAAGTAATTTTGCTTTAGCTTTTGACAAATCTATGTCCCTGATCAGGTCATTTAAATCTGGCTGTTTTATCAGATGAGGATAACCTGCCATAAAGGGAGTCCTTTCCACATCTGGTTCATACATTGCAGTATCTTGATCTGCATCTTTTAGTCGCTGTGTCTCTTGTGACTAACTGGCTAACTGTCATCATGTGGCACTGGTCACATGGTTGAAGGCATATTCAACATATTTGTTATTTTTAGTAAAGAAATACATATACAGAGGCCAGACAGAAATAGCAGTCCATCACATGATCCTCCTGTTCTTGCCAAATTATTGAGATTGCAAATGACATTGAATTCCAGGTACCTCTGAGCCAAGCTCTCAGATTGATCACACACTTTGCACAACAATCTTGAGGAGCCCAGGGTTTGTATGTTTCATGAACTGAGTTTAACAAACTCTATACTGTATCATAGCAAAGATATGGAAAGGATACTATGATAAGTAATGATAAGTGAGTTAATGTTTAAAACACTTAAATGAACCTACAGTTGGCCAAAATCATTAACACAAAACTCATTTTATAATCAAGTGTTG
Source organism: Ancistrus triradiatus (assembly GCA_025084515.1). NCBI lineage: Eukaryota > Metazoa > Chordata > Actinopteri > Siluriformes > Loricariidae > Ancistrus > Ancistrus triradiatus. Next base: position 291,542 of record JAJAGP010000591.1, on the reverse strand, counting down.
AAAAAGTTCATGTCATTTAGTGAGCAATGGATTGAAAGTGAAAAGTAAAAGCAAAACATTTCCTCTATCGATGACCTCTGGGCGCTAGCATAGCTGCTCAGCTAACTGCAGCCTGTGTTCTGGAGCATTCAATTCCTGGTTTGATGTCAGTTGGCTCTTCTAAGCTAACATTTTTTGGAACCATGGAGTCTTATTTGCACTAAGAATACCGTACTGTAGATGTAAAAATAAAGAAAAATACAATAAAAATAGCGGAGATCTTCTTTGAGCGCTATTGGGAACCTGAATCACTGTGTATTAAATCGTGACCTGTGAATCATGAATTGAGTTTCGGCAGAAACGAGTCACCCAAATTTTACAAGGGCATGGAGTACTGAGCAAATGGCAAGAACTGATCAAATTTATCTAATCAAAATGCTTCAAGAATTGAATTCCGTGGTGGTTGAGAAGTGAGGTACTACTGTAGTGGCCAAAAATAGGTTGTACAAACAGTACGTGACAGGATATTTTTAAGGTGAGTTTTGTGATCACTAGCCCAAAATCCATAAACTCACAAAGTTTTCAGGAAGCTAAATATATAAATGTATACATCACCATCTCAAATGTTGTGATATGGTCCTATTCGTCAAGATATTTGAGTAAAAATGTGCTGTTTCATACTAAAGTCCTTCAGACTGAAGGCATCCACACTATGGGAAGTGACATTAAGTTACTATATTGTGGATCCACTGTGGCCATTTTGGTTTCACATATATTTTTACAGGCTAGGAAGCTACATGACTTATTCTGTCTTCCAAAATACATCACTGCCGAATGTATTCCCTTAACTCTTGTGTCTGTCTCAGTATTTCATCATTTTTAGATGAAGAATATGAATCTCTTGCACAAGACAGTAACTGAGTAAAGAGGACCCTGATAGACACGTGTGCAAGCTGCCATGGTAAGGACATCTCATGAGATTTGATTTGTTCAATGGAATATTAATGATACAGATACTGTTTCAAAATAGACTGTCAATGACCAGTTCTAGTGTATCTGGGAAATAACTACCGACCTCAGTAATGATAAAATGAAAATACTACAGTGATTGCATCATAATTTTACAACTTCACTTTATGTGCAGATTAGATTGACAATATTTCGGTTTTCATTTAATATTTTTGTATTACAGTTCATCTATTTCAGTTTGACCCTTTGGTGGACTGAGGCTCTGTCCAGGATGTGCATCCAGAGAGTATGTGCTGGACCCCCTAGGTAATCCTGACCAGGATAAGCAGCAGTAAAACAGGATGTTTTGCTATTCTGTTTGAACTCGCGTTTTAGTCATTTTAATAATCTAGATTAGCTTGTGAATGATTTCTGTGCATGTATATACAGTAGTCTGAATGGGCATTCCTATTCAAATGACAGTATTTGTATTAAAAGGGAGTGCCCCTCGTCTGATCAAATGACAACCACAGACCAAACCCCCACCCTGAGGAGCATTAGTTAGTTTGGTTCAACAGCCATTTGCTACTCCAAGGAAATCTTTCGATGCATTACATTTACATTTTACACTTAGGGAGTTTTTCCTTGCCACTGTCGCCCTAGGCTTGCTCAATTTGGGATTGGACGTAGATATTAGGAGATTACCTAAACTTGTAAAGTTGCTTTGAGACAATGCTCCATTGTTAAAAGCGCTATATAAATAAATCTGACTTGACATTTTGGTGAAAAAATCCTTTCCCAAGAAACCTTCCAGTGCATGGCATGTTTTTTGATGCAAGAACCCATTTGGTTTCCGAACAAATCTTTCTGTGCTCGTTTTTGGTGCAAGAAGCATTTACCTTCCAAGTGCCTGGCCCTTAACATTTTTGGTGCAAAAACTAAGTCTCAGGAACCCACTCCATGGCAAAATGGGAGGTATTTTGGATGAACAATCGGGAATGGAATGTGTACGGGGCAACAATCTGAACTTACAGTACCACTAACTGAGTGAACTGGACTTGGGTGGACTTCAGAGCTGGCTTTACAGTGCCAGCTAACCTAAACACAACTTTGCTACTGACAGACCTCATCTCACCAGAGGCAGGATACAAACCAGAGAGGCTCAACAATGGGTACTAGTCAGTTTTTTTCCAACTGTTTGTTGTAGGGGGCTCTGAAGTGTGTTAATCTTCCCAGTGAAAAGTGTCAGTAGCTTCATAGTTGTGACTTCCCAGATTAGTAATAATCATTTGTTACAGCATTTCAGATACTGGATGAGAATTGGCAACAACTTCAAAAGTAAAAGCAACACACTTACACTATTGGTGAACTCGCTGCGCTAGTATAGCTGCTAAGCTAACTGCAACCTGTGTTCTGGAGGATTCAGTTCCTGATTTCCTTTCAGTTGGCTTATATTACTAACCTTTTTAGGACCATTGGAGACTTATTTGCCCTACGAATACTGTACAGTAGATGTAAAAATAATGAAAAACATGATAAACACAGTGCAGGTCTTTTCTGAGCAAGGGGTATTGTGAGTCTGAATCACTGTGTACTGAATCGTGAATCATGAATCATGACTCATTTCGAATTGAGTTTTGGCTGAAACGATTGGTTCGACTCATACAATTTTAAACAAGTGCGCCGAGTACTGAGCAAACGACGAGAACCGAATTCAGCGAGTTCCGAGGTGTTGGAGAACCGAGGTACCACTCTATTATAGAACTTAAGTCATACTAGTGATATGTTAAAATATTTTTTAGCTTTAGTTTCCTTTGAGTATAAAATCCCTTTCAAATAACTCTCACCTAACTCTTAACTAAGGTTTACATGCACTTACTAATCCGATCATAGTCAGATTTCTGCAATTATCCGATTATTCAAAGTGGTCATGTATACAGCATTCTTCGCAGCATTCCTTAAAACAGGTTGTGGGTGAACACAGAACTGTGTAGTGTATCATGCAATGGAAAAGACAGTGGTCTATCAGGCCTATCCCTGATGGAAATGTTGTGTTGTCACACTGTTCCAGCCCCCTGTTAATAGCCATCTGTCTCTCATTTTGGTAAGTGACAAGGACATTGGGACCTTCAGGCATGTGTGACATAAAGCAGAGGTGAGGTGCTATAGTTGGGGGTTTTACAAACAGCTAAGTATAGCGCTGATTTCCCCTTCCTCACAGCGGCTACAGTGTTGAAGAAAACATATTGAACTCCCCTGCTGAGAATGTATCTCCTTTAACTGTTATCAGTTTGCCACATTTCAGTGAACATCCTCTCGCATAAAACCCATGCAAATTAGCCATAAAGCCAACAGTTAGACAGAAAATATCAGTTAGTATCAGTGGAAAGTGCATGCTTTAATCCTGTTTTAATGCCAAGAGCTTTCCAATAGGAAGGCTTTATGTGTTAGAAAGCCTCGTACAGTTATGGGTGTTTACACAGCAAAATCTCAGTGATGAACAGTGTTATTATAGTGTTTTTTTTTCTCATTTTTATTCAGAATACATTTCAAAGTCTTTGTGGATGGCACAGTGGTACAGCTGTTCAAGTCTTGGACTAGAGTCCTGTCTGATGTTTGTGTGTTCTCCCCATGTCTGTGTGGTTTCCTCCAGGTAGTCTGTTTCCTTCCATATTCCAAAGACATGCATTAGATCAGCTGGCTTATCTGAAGTGTCCCAGTGTGAGAGAGTGATTATGTGTGTAAGCATGTGCCCTGTGATTTACATGTTTAAGCTCTGATACCACCCCCCCATTAGCCTGAACTGGAATGTGAGTGAGTGAGTGGCGTATATGTGCTAGAATTCTTATGACCTTCATTCGTTACAGTACCCTATAGCACATATCTATTTAAGTGGTTTCTTCCATTGGCACCAGAATGTATGCGAAACCAATTCTGGACACTTAAATGGTTTCGTTCTAACCTATTATCATTTAATGAACTCATTCATTTTAAGAATGACTTTGGGGTGCTCCCAATTTTTCTCGCCTTTTCATGTTGTGACCGAATAAAAAGAGAAAAAGTGGCTTGTGTGGAGGTATATTTACAGGGCAAGATTGTGAGGCTATTCCAGGGTGGTATGTTAAGAGGCCTGTGGGTTACTGTCCTCACTCGGCCTCTCAGACTAATGTTCAGTGCACTTAGTCTTCCCTCTCCTGCTGTGAGCCCGTGCATCAGATATGTAACATTACCCATTATGCATAATGGATTAGTAATAAATATATTTCTGCAATAGGGAATTATGTCCCTTGCATTATGTCTGTGGTCTTTATTAGTGAATACCAATGACTCTATGTGTGGTGAGAGAGAAGGAGGGAAGGGGGATGAGGTATAGAGCTAAAATGAGTCAGAGAGGATTTATGAGACAATGAGAGTTTAGTTTTTTTGTTCTTTATGAATCAGACTTGAGTTTGGGTGTAGTTTTTACTGAACATTTATGTAGCTCCACAATTTGTATTAAAGTTTTTGTTTGTTCATTCAAAAAATGGTCTTTTTAAGGACTTATGTTTAATTATTCTTTCCCACATGTCCACATATACATTGCTATTTATGCATATGTTACTGAACCAATTATATAAGGGGCCACAAATCAATTTCAATTCCATTTTCATTCACTTTGAATGAAGGTCAGTGACTGGGATCAAGACCCATACAGCCATGATTGGCTGTGCTTGAGGTAGGAGATCGCGGATCAACCCTCTGGGCTACAGCATTGACCCTTGCTAAGCCTGCAATGGATGGGCGTCTCATTCAGGGCACACTTATGCCTGCACCCTGTGCTTTCTGGGATAGGCTCTGGACCAGCACCTGACCAGGACATAATGGGGTCAAAATGAGAATTAAAAAAGGTTAATGACATTTGACTTCATATTCATCATGATATATTAATTATTTGTTCAAACATCTCTTTCATATTTGGGTGTGAATGAGGCTGGTACAAACTGCCATTGTTAGTTATTAGTGACAATATGACAATTTTGTATTGTTTGAAAGGGATAAACAAAACTATATACAGTACCAGTCAAAAGTTTGGACACATTTTCAAATTCAGTGTTTTTTTTTCATTATTTTAAAAGTTTCTGCATTGTAGATTAATACTAAAGTCATCCAAACTATGAAGAAATACATATGGAATTATTTAGTAAACAAAAAAGTGTTAAACAAACCAGAATATGGTTTATATTTTTGATTCTTCAAAGTAGGCATCTCTTGCTTAGTTGACAGCTTTGCACATTTTGGCATTTTCTCACTAAGCTTTATGACTTAGTCACCTGGATTGAGTTTCAGTCAACAGCTGTGCCTTGTCAAGAGTTAACTTCTTGAATGTCTTGCCCTCTTAATGTGTCTGAGACCAGCAGTTGTGTTGTGAAGAGGTAGAGTTGGTATACAGTGAATAGCCCTGTTTGAGTAATGTTATAATCCATAATATGGCAAGCACTACTCAACCCAGTAAAGAAAAACGACAGTGCATCATTACATCATTAGGTCAGTAAATCCGAAAAATTTCAAGAACTTTTTAAAGTATCCTCAAGTGCAGTTGCAAAGACCATCAAACGTCGTGATGAAACTGGCTCTCATCAGGACCGCCCCAGGAAAAGAAGATCAAGAGTTACTTCTATTGCACAGGATAAGTTCATCAGAGTTACCAGCCTCAGAAACCACAAGTTAATAGCACCCCAGATATGAGCCCACCTAAATGCTTCACAGAGTTCATGCAGCACACACATCTTAACATCAACTGTTCAGAAAAGACTGCGTGAATCTGGACTTTATGGTCGAATTGTTGCAAAGAAGCCACTTCTAAGGAAGAACAACAGGAGGAAGAGAATGGCTTGGGCCAAGGAACACAAGGAATGGACTTTAGACCAGTGGAAATCTGCCTTTTGGTCCAAATTTGAGATTTTTTGGTTCCAAACGCCATGTGTTTGTAAGACACAGAAAAGGTGAGCAGATGGTTCCTACATGTGTAGTTCCCACTGTGAAGTATGGAGGAGGAAGTGTGACGGTATGGGAGTGCTTTGCTGGTAAAACTGTTGGTGATTTATTCAAAAACCAAGGCACACTTAAGCAGCATGTGTACCTCTGCAGCGACATGCCATCCCATCTGGTTTGTGCTTAGTGCGACCATCATTTGTTTTTCAACAGGACACTGACCCCAAACACACCTTCAGGCTATGTAGGGGCTATGTGACCAAGAAAGAGGGTGATGGAGTGTTGCATCAGATGACCTGGCCTTCACCATCACCTGATCTTAACCCAACTGAGATGGTTTGGGATGAGTTGGACCGCAGAGTGAAGGCAAAGCAACAAGTGCTCAGCACCTCTGGGAACTGCTGGAAGACTGTTGGAAAACCATTTCAGGTGATTACCTCATGAAGCTGATTGAGAGAATGCCAAGAGTGTGTAAAGCTGTAATCAAAGCAAAATGTGCCTACTTTGAAGAATCTGAAATCTAAAACATGCTTTGGTTTGTTTAACACCTTGGAGTTTACTACCTGATTCCGTCTGTGTTCCTTCATAGTCTGCATGACTTCAGTATTAATTTACAATGTAGAAATTTTTTTTTTTAATTAATTAAAACATTGAATGAGAAGATGTGTCCAGACTTTTGACTGGTACTGTACATTTTGCCAAATTAGCAACAGCAGATGGTTTACGCCTAATCACCGTCACAAATGGCACTGCAACAGAAATCAGTTTGGTTTCTTTATAGTTTCATTTTTTGTTTTTAAGCAAGACAAACAACCACATAATTTAGATTATCCTGGAGAGAAGGCCATCCAGAGATTTCCTGACTGACAGGTGATGTCCAGCTGTATCTACAATTTAGGTGCTTCCTGCCCACTGTAGAGTCCCGGTGAGCTTGGAAAATGTTTTTTTTTTTTTTTTCCTCAAAAGCTAATTCTGCTTTGATTGAAATTGCTTCACCAGATTTGAGGAATCAGGAGTTTCAGCTTGAACAGTGATGATACTCTTTGAACTCCACAAGACTGACCCAATAACAGATTATATTTAATTTATGGAAGATGATAGAGGAACAGTAATAAATAAGTAAACTGTATTGGTGTAGCCATTAAGGTACTGGTCTATTGACCAAAATGACCAGGGTTCAAGTCCCAGCTCTGCCAGGCTGCCACTGTGGGGTACTTGAGCATTTTCCATAATCCACAATTGCTTGGATTTACATTTACATTTCATTATATTTATGTCCATTTAGCAGAAGCAGCACCCTTATCCAGAGCGACTTACAATTGATAAAGTCTGAAGTCTGACAATCCAAGCAATTGTGTGTTAAGAGTCTTGCTCAAGAACCCAACATTGGCAGCTTGGCAGAGGTTGGATTTGAACCCTGGAATTTCTGGTCGATAGTCGAGTACTTTAACGGCTAGGCTACTACAGCCCCTTGGATTGTACCTTGTCAGACTGTTCCAGCTGTTAATCGTGCTAGAGAATGGTGTCTGCTAAATATTGTAAATGTAAAATAATACAAAAACTGAAATATTATATTACAGCTAGATTATAAGACGATTGCTAGCTTGTCGTATACTAATGTTACTATTATAATACATTTACTGCTTTTATGGACTATTTTTGTGTTACTATTACATAAATTATTAAGACTATAGCTATGTAAGTTCATACTGTTATACAGGAATCCAACACTTCGTTGTTAATTCTTGCGTAGCAGGTCTGACTTGACTGTGGCGAACAACTGCATTCCGTGTACCACATTGTGTGTCAGCTGGCATCAACATCTTTGGCAGTGCACTAATTTGATGTAGTGTTAGCTACTCTAGTATGCAGTTTGGGACGCAGCCAAAATCATGGCTGTTCTGATTTAATTCAAATGCTTCACCTGCTCAGGATGGGAGTCTGCCAAATGTATTTTGACAGGACTGAGATTTGTGTAATAAATCACTGAGGATGTTTTTTATATCTTAATTTTAAATATGGTTCACTTTTTATTGATACGTGTCCTGGTCAGGATTGAGGGGAGTCCAGCATCATTCAAAGAGACACAGGGTACAGGTGTAAGTGTCCATTATATGGCTGACAGTGACATTTGTGCTTCCAGAAGGCACCAGTAGGCACTGCTGGGTCCCTAACCTGGGTTACCACAGTGGATGGCTAATGTATTAGACTGCAGCAGCACCCTAGTACCCTCACTAAGAATATGACAATGTAAAATGAGTGTCAACTGCTGAAATACCACTTATGACAAAAACGAGTCACTGTCATTGCTCAGTAGTTAGCTTGCCACTTGCCGCTTGCTATCAGTGACGTTTCCGAAGTCATTATGCATGTAGGCCAGTATAGGTAGGCCATTTATTAGGTACTAGGCCATTTATTACTTTTTTTCCAATGGTGTAAAATGACATGCCCACAGGTACTTTAGAGATAAACCATATTACACATGCACAACAAATCTAAAAGCACATGCTATTTCAGTACAGTCTTGTATATGGTAACCTATCTCATATATGGAGCTATACACAAATACAGTATAGCATAGCTATGATATTCATTGACCGTGTTGTACGACATCATTAGCAGTACACAAATACCTCACACCTAAAGATCTCTTCTTGTCTTCATTTAATCTCTTTCAAGGCTTCATATTTTTTCTTTAAGAATTAACATGAATTACACAGTAAAGCAATGAAAAAGCTATGAAAATCAATCACAAGCTAAGGACTATTGCTTTGTAAGCCTTATTAAACACATTCAGTTCAATTAACGCAAACAACTTTCCAGTTTTACCTCATAATATTGAATGTTTTATTTGTTAAACAGAAATAATTTTGCAAAGTAAAAATAAGGCTTACAGAGAGAGGAGATAATTTATTTGATCAAGGATGCTGTAAAAGGCATGGCTTATACAAATGACGTGATTTCATATATTTGTTTGAGGTACAGCTATTGAGGCGAATAAAATGACCCTGATTAAATAGTAATTCACAGCATCAATAGTGAAGGCTCTTAGTCTTTGGATGAGAAATGGTTGAATTCATATTGAGATTCTCGTCTTTAGTAAAGTGTTGTTTTGGCAATCTGAGCACAAGGTGAGGTTACTGAGATTTGTACTACAGCTGAGGAGACACACGAGATTACTGAGACACATTTGAGCAGCAGGAGACTTATGCTAACGTCTCATTTGTCTTTCCATTTCCATTGTTGTCTAGAAACTACAGAGATATTAAGATCTCCTTTTTTATTTTTCTCTCCTCTGGGGTGGCTTAATGTTGTGAAAAATGCAAGTTTTCCTTTCCTTTTTCTCTTTACTGCACCATTGAGTCCATTAAGACACTGCTATTTCCCATTGGATACAGGTGGGGATGTTTTACATAGACCTGTGTGTTTGTCTGTCATTGCTACCGTATGTTTTAGTGCCTCATGAGAAAAAAAAAAACATGTTGCCTGTTTCTCCTTACCATTACTACTAACCACTACGAACCTCCATATGGACTGCAATTACAACAAAACAAGCTGAAGTGGCCATTTACTCATTTATTGCATAGTAAATTTATCCCAATGTGTTACATGACTTATTCACAGCCAAGTAGTTTTGCCAGTTTTTATCCAGATAACACACAAATATCAAGCCCAAAACCAGGAGATGAATATTGAGCAATCCCATCATTGATACAACCGACTCCACTCTAATGGGAGGACATTTTCTAAATTTTGGAACACCACTGCAGGAATATGTGAGAGTGTGTAAGGTCGGGCACTGATATGGGCAATAAGGCTTTGTCTGTGATCTAATCCCATAGGTGTTATTGGGGTAGTGCCCTGGTGTCTGTAATGGGAAGTCAATTTCTTCCACAACAAAGTTCCAAACCCTTTCTTTATGGACATCACTTTGTACATGAGAACACTGTTATTTACATTTACATTTACATTTACAGCATTTAGCAGACGCCCTTATCCAGAGCGACTTACAATTGGTAGTCTTACAGTCCAAGCAATTGTGGGTTAAGGGCCTTGCTCAAGGACCCAGCAGTGGCAGCTTGGCAGAGGTGGGATTTGAACCCTGGACCTTTTGGTCCATAGTCCAGTACCTTATCCGCTAGGCTATCACAGTACCACAGTACCTTATCCGCTAGGCTACCACAGTTATGATGAAACAGGAAAGGCATCTTTCTGCAGGTTGTCTATAAAGAAAGTCCCACTGTAATAAATTTATTACTCACCAACCAACGAACATGAGAGGCTCTTTTCAGATTGTGAAGCACAAGAATCCCAGGTTTTATCAACATTACATCGATTCCATGTGAGCCCCGTGGGTGACATGGCAAACATCAAAGCAAGTATTAACAATGTTAACGTGAGACTTACTTTATAGACACCCTGTACTGTTGCCACAAAGCTAGAGGCACACAATTCAGTTGAATGTCATTTTATGAAATATTGACATTTCACTTAACTGGAACATTTGGGGTCCAGGCCTAATAATGAGAACCCATTATTCTCTCATTGCCAATTTTTTGTGCAGCACCATCCTAGCCAGCGGTAGCATTCTTCTCAAATTTGCCAAACCCGTAATAGTGCATTAGCTGGCCACTTGTCATTTGCATTCTGTGAGCTTGTGTGGTCTACAGCCTCCTGACCGAGCCACCTCACAATAACAGTACTTACAGTTGACAAAGACAATACTACCATGGCAGAAATTTTACTAGTTGACTACAGTACTTGAGAATCTCAGACAGTCACTAGTATTTCAGTTTGACCTTTTCTACGTTCAGTGTTTATATGTGGAAAAATATCAGCTGTATGGTTAACTGTATGCATCTGTTAAATAACTGAATCCACTAAAGAAGTTCTAATAGATCCAATGGCTTAGTGGCTAGCTTTGTGGAGGTCATATAAAACCCAGCTGCTGGGGGTGCAAGTGCACTCCTTGTGCCGGACCCAAACACTGCTAAATAGAGAGGGTTGTGTTAAGAAAGACATCTGGCATAAAACCTGATATGTGATTTCTACTGTTTTAGACACAGTCACTGCTAACAGGTTCATAATATGACACATACATGTTATATATACAGCACAAGTCTTAGGGATTCTATATTTTTCAATTTCTATTCTATTCTTTCTTTAAGTTTTGGTGGTCACGGCACTTTGTAGCTATACAATTACAGACTGTAGTCCATCTGTTTCTGTACATACTTTGTTCGTCTCCTTTACTCTGTTCTCTAATGGTCAGGACCCCCACAGGACCACCACAGGTCAGGTCCTATTTGGGTAGTGGATCATTCAGCACTGTGTGTGTATTCAGCAGTGTGTTGCGTTGGTACAATGGATCAGACACAGCAGTGTTGCTGGAGCTTTAAAACACTGTTCACTCACTGTCCACTTTATTAGAGACATTCACATTATTGGTCCACCTTGTAGATGTAAAGCCAGAGACAGTAGTTCATCTGTTGGTGCACAGTTTGTGTTGGTCATCATGTAATCGTTCATCAATGCGTATAGGATGCTGCATACAGGATGTTGTTGGCTGGACATTTTTGTCTGGTGGACTATTTTTTGTCCAGCAGTGACACTGAGGTGCTTAGAACTCAATCAGCACTGTTGTGTCTGATCCAATAATACCAGCACAACACACACTAGCACACCACCACCACATCAGTGTCATATATATATATGCTTGTATATGACCTAAAACGTCATCAGATTTTCACACAAGTCCTAAAAGTAAATAAAGAGAACCCAGTTAAACAAATGAGACAAAAATATTATACTTGGTCATTTATTTGTTGAGGGAAATTATCCAATGTTACATATTAGTGAGTGGAAAACCTGCTTAGAATTTATCCTGTGGTCCTTTGTGACCTCACCAACTATTACACGCCTTGCTCTTGGAGTGATCTTTGTTGGTCGACCACTCCTGGGGAGGGTAACAATGGTCTTGAATTTCCTCCATTTATATACAATCTGTCTGACTGTGGATTGGTGGAGTCCAAACTCTTTAGAGATGGTTTTGTAACCTTTTCCAACCTGATGAGCATCAACAACTCTTTTTCTGATTTCCTCAGAAATCTCCTTTGTTCGTGCCATGATACACTTCCACAAACGTTGTGAAGAGCAGATTTTGATAGATTCCTGTTCTTTAAATAAAACAGGGTGCCCACTCTCACCTGATTGTCATCCCATTGACTGAAAACACCTGACTCTAATTTCACCTTCAAATTAACTGCTAAACCTAGAGGTTCACATACTTTTGCCACTCATATTATGTAATATTGGATCATTTTCCTCAATAAATAAATGACCAAGTATAATATGTTTGTGTCATTTGTTTAACGAGGTTCTCTTTTATTGACTTTTAGGACTTCTGATGAAATTCTAAAGGGTTCACAAAACTCCCAAGCACCACTGTGTGTGTGTGTGTGTATATATATATATATATATAAATACAAATATATCAATTAACATATATATATGTATCTGTTAATTAATATATTTGTCAAGGGAAATAATTAGTTGTTATATGCAGTGAAGGTAGCTGTGTGCTGTGTGGCTCTGGTCTTTTGAAACATTTTTTATTTTATTGTGTTACAGTTAGAAAGTGGGGTACAACTGCTTCACAGTTTTTGACATAATAAAACTGGCAGTATCATGGGTTGTACTGAACTTAATCACACAGGTTCACACATGACAGTTATCTAACTGCACTTTCCACCTAAAACCTAAAGTACATAAAGAACTCGTTTGCCAAATTTTGATGGTGAACTTGGCTGGTTTGTTACAGAGGCCTGACCTTAACTTCATTACACATGATTAAGATGAATTGGAATGATAACAGTGAGCCAGGTCTTGTTGTCCATCGTTAATTCCAGACCTCACAGTCAGGCTGCAAAATCTACTGGAAAACAACCGAAAAACCATATTGTATCTTACAAAACTTCTCTGGTGGTATATTTTGATATATAAGGTTTGCAGCCGAACAAGTCCAAATTAAAACCACTTCAAATGAATCATGCTTTTGGATTTATAGCTACAGATGGGGAATAAATGAGGAATGGAGGGAGGGCAGGAAGGATGTGAATCTATTCATTTGCTAATTGCAGTCACTTTGGCTTGTCAGCTTACTGTAATTGCGGTGCATGAAGCCCCTGAATAGAGATCACTACTCAGTGACTCATAGATATTGCCCTGTTTTTGTACATTTTCAGCCTGAATCTGTGTCACTTTAAAGTCTGTTAAATAAACATGTTTTGTCTTAGAGATGTATGCACCTTATGCCACCACATCATACTCGTATTCTTTTACTGTGACCTCGATGTAACTGGCAGCCTGTCTCGCCCTCTGAAGGAGCAGCATTAATGAAACACAGGCTTTCTTCTCAGCACTCTCTTAATTACATCTCTATTTATTTAGCGGTTGGGCCGTGGTGGTAGAGGGGCTCTTGGGATTGTCTAACTCCTGTGTTAAATAGCTTGCATTCCGATCCTCTGATGCCCAGCCTTGCACCATCCCTGTTTTCATCTCCATGGCCCAGCAAATTAGCACCCAACTGACTCTCCCACTTGTGTCTGCCTGACATACAAAGAGAGAGAGAGAGAGAGAGAGAGAGAGACAGAATATTCCTGAGAAATATTTTGTAATCACTAAGAAATCACTGGTTTCTCTCAGAGCCTTGTCCTATATCACATCAGCAGAGTATGTGTTTGATGTTAATGCCCAATTATTTAAGCACATTCATTCATTCATTCATTCATTCATTTTCTATACTTACTTAATTCAGTTCAGTGTTGAGGAGGGCTGTGACCTATCTGGTATCACAGGGAGCAAGGCTGGAACCAACCCTGGACAGGGTGCCAGCCCTTCACAGTGCACGTGCACGTGCACACACAAACACACACTCTCATTCACTCACACTGTGGCACCTGTCCAGATACAGTGGTGCTTGAAAGTTAGTGAACCCTTTAGAATTTTCTATATTTCTGCATAAATATGACCTAAAATATCATCAGATTTTCACACAAGTCCTAAAAGTGGATAAAGAGAACCCAGTTAAACAAATGAGACAAAAATATTATACTTGGTCACTTATTTATTGAGGAAAATGATCTGGAAAATGAATGGGCTAAAATTCCTGCTAGCGGGTGTGTAGGAAACGTTTAGTTGCAGTTATTGCTGCACAGGGTGGTCACAGTAGATACTGAAAGCAAAGGTTCACATACTTTTGCCACTCACTAATATGTAATATTGGATCATTTTCCTCAATAAATAAATGACCAAGTATAATATTTGTGTCTCATTTGCTTAACTGGGTTCTCTTTATCTACTTTTAGGACTTGTGTGAAAATCTGATGATGTTTTAGGTCATATTTATGCAGAAATATGGAAAATTCTAAAGGGTTCTAAATTATTTTTTATTTTTCCTTAAGGAATAATGTAAATTGAATTAATCTTTTCCAGATCCCCAGAAAATCCACACTGTATAATGTATTATATGCATTAATGGAGTTGTATTGTACAGGTGCTCCCTGATTTACGAAGGGGATATGTTCCAACAAATCCATCATAAGTGAAACACATCATGAGCTGAGGAGTCATGCGACTCGATACAAGTTTAAGCAAGTGCGCCAAGTAATGAGCAAATGTCGAGAAACAAATTTTCTAGCCAAAAAGGGTCAAGAACCGAATTTGATTAATTCCAAGGTGGTCGAGAACCGAGGTAACACTGTATACTTTATGTATAACTTTTTTATTTTAGCATTTTTCAGGGGGAAGAATTTGTTGTGATACGTAATTAACTTAGTTGTGTATCTTTGATAGTACATGGATATCACTGGCCATGAAAGAATGCTTTTATTGTATTGTGTTACAGTTGGAAAGATGGATACAACTGCTTAACAGGTTTGATGAGACATTTCTGTCATCTATCTCATACTACAGTCTTTATTGCTAGGGTTGATGTAGAGTTACATAATACAGCAACTGCCCTTCAGCTTCCATAATAAGTATGTAGAGAGTGAAAGGATTTTGTTTGTCAGTACAGGAGAGCATTTAAACCTATATACATATGGATTGCCTCCACTGGAAATGTGTGATCATCCATATTTTTATTAGACTAAGAAATGATTTGAATACTTTTACTGTATTGTGCTACAGTTTGAAACACTCAACAGGTTGGGTAAGACATTCATACATGTCTAGCTCATCCTATGAACTTCATAGACGTCACAGAAACAACTGCCCTTACTGATGTTTATTTATTTAATGTCACATTAGCATCAATGGCTATCCGTGACAGAAGAAAGGCTATAACAATACTAGTCAAACACACTCACATGGGGGAAATTTAGAGTGACCACTTAACCTAATACATGTGATGTGAGAGGAAACCAGAGTACCTGGAGAAAACCCAGGAACTGGGGCTGTAGGTTTGGTGACTGTGCTAAGTCTTAGTGTGGACTGTCTTAGTCTTCCATAATAAGTGAGCTGTGAGTGAGAGGGTATTTGTTTTAGTACAGGGAATCATTCAAAATGATTGTTCAAAGAAATTGTTTATGACACAAATAGATATGGATTAAGTTACTTTTAGTGCGTGTTTGCCGCATGCCCAGATATGAAGCTTTTTCTTGAAATACCCTGAAAGCAGAAATATTTATTATGATTTGTTTGAGTTAAAGGTTCATATTTACTGTATAGTAATTTAAACCTGTCTGCATGTGTAGCAGGAGCAAGTTTATATATCATTGTGAGGACCAAATGTCCAAAGAAGGATAGAACGATCTGACATTTTTTATGTTGCTGGTTTTTATTTTTAATACTGATGTTAAGGTTAGGGTTAGGTGTAGCATTAATAAGCTAGGATGTCAATTAAAAGTCCCAAAAACATATGTTTGTGTGTGTGTGTGTGTGTGTGTGTGTGTGTGTGTGTGTGTGTGTGTATTGTACTAGCCTTGTGAGAAAAAATGAAAGCCTTGTGTCCTCAAAATTAAAGCCCCTGCTCATTTAGGTCTCCACAGCACCACAGGTGTTTGTGTGTGTGTGTGTGTGTGTGTGTGTGTGTGTGTGTGTGATGGCAGTGGCTTGAGGTTTTACATCACATGCAGACACAATTGGCTCTGTCTGAGGGAGAGGATGCCAGTCTGGGGATATTTGCTTTCACTACAATAGTGACCCCTGGAGGACTGGAGATGGATTGGAGTCCTATCCAGGGCACAGTTATGCCTATGAGATAGGCACAGGACCCCCGTGACCCTGACCTGGACAAAGCTAGATTAAAACACACACATGTACACACACCACATAAAAATAGCAAATAGAGGAATACAGAGTGTGTGTGTGTGTGTGTGTGTGTGTGTGTGTGTAAGAGAGAGACTCGATTGTGTAAGTTTTCTCCTCCCAGTCTCCGGCTGCGCTTAATGTTGATCACTGTTCACGTGACCGCTCGGGCTGGAGTGCAGCAGCGGTAGTGTTGTTGCAGAATACCGACACATTCAGACAGACGGAGGAGTTTCTGCTCAGCGCCACATCCAAACTCCAGCTCAGTTTTCGGGATCTCTCTTTCAAACCGTTGTTGCTGTTCATCTTCAGAAGATCTGCTGGTCCAGAGTGGTCGCATGGACTGGGAATAGCGTTACTGCGATCATAGGGAAACAAAACCAAGAACAAATCTCCGCGGCATGCCGGAGTTCCGACACTTTGTGCAGCTTTTTCACCGTTATAATCGAAGTGCTCAGTTATACTTCTAGTATCGTTTCTGTAATACGCTTACTCCATTTTGGCGCAACAAGCAAATGTTTTTCACGTGTAGAGCAATTTGGTGAAGTGTTAGCCAAACACTAATCTAAGAGGAGTGATCTGGAGAAGTGACGACTCGAACGGACTGAACAGTGAAACAGTGTTTGTTGGCTGTGCTTCTTGTTAGTAAGATTTCCAAACTAGCAGACTCTTTTTAAATATGGTGGGGGAAATGGAAACAAAAGAAAAGCCCAAACCAAGTCCTGACTATCTAATGCAACTCATGAACGATAAGAAGCTGATGAGCAGCCTGCCGAACTTCTGTGGCATTTTCAACCATCTCGAGCGGTTACTGGATGAAGGTAAGAAAGTTACTATGAAACCATATAACAAGTGCACAACACGAGATGTATTGTGCCCATACATTTATTTTTTCCTTTTTTCTAACTCTTTGCTTACTTCCCGTTTTTATTTGACAAATAAGCCTATGTTGAGGGGTGCTCTACAGACTGCAAAAGTAGTTTACACCATTTCTACATCTAAGTCATGTACATTTCATTATAAATGCCGAACTACTTTAACATTACAACAAAACAAATGATTCTGTGGCTGCATCCAGCAGGCTTCATGCTAGATGGGGGTTTGGTTCAGCAACGGCTTTAGAGACAACACCCCAAAACGTGAAGCTTCTCATAAACTTTGTCTGATGTAAGAAACAACAGCTTTTATTGGATAACTAAAAATAGCGTTTAAAGGATATCCGTCAGACCTCTTTCACAAATCTATAAAGGGTGGAAAGCACATGCTGGATAATGATAGATGGAAGTAGGTGAGGAATGTGAGAGGGTGGTGTAGATGTTTCAAAGCTTCATACCCAAAAACTTTGGTCACCAGAGGGCTCCAGTCAGTTCAGAGCAAGGGCGTGGAGCTTGGAAGCCCCTTTAGATCATCCTTTAAAACGAAATCCTGAATTGAAACTTTTGGAACCTGAAAGACTGAACTTTTGTATTGGTTACCAATCCAGAACCAGAGAACCATGATTACTTGGGCAGAACTGCTTGCTGTTCATAGGTTATGCCTACCCTGTCATACAATTAGTGACACCATATAAACAAACTCCATTACAGTACAGTACAAAAAGAATAACATAAACTGATCCTACTTGCCATTATTGTTGATAACATTTAAAACTCCACAAAAAACTGTTTGTCAGAAATTCATGGCTGTTATTATAAGCAAGTTAAGCCCACAGTGGATTAGACAAAAGAGTAAGACAATGACAGGTTAATCATAGGATGTCTTCCACTTCGCTGGGATTCAAAATTATGCCCTTTGTGACACCATATAAACAAAACAAATGACTGTGATTGCAGTGAGGAAAGAAATAAGAGTAGCCTGTTTCATTGGTCAGTGTTCATGCTGTCACACCTGACACTGTTATCTTATTTCTCAACTGCACAAACATTCCAGTTTAAATTCTGAAAGGCATGCCAGTGATTATTTTGGCACAACCACATCCCAAAGCTAAAGGAATGCTTTTCTTCCGTGGTCATGTGGGGTGCTGACTTCATAGAGGTTTCTAATGCAGCAGTAATATACGAAATAGAGACAATGATGTTGTTGTCAAAATCATGTTGGAGAGGCCACTGTGTGGATATTTTGTTCTCCATGCTATTGCTGGCAACATTTTAAACACCCTTCATCAAGAACGTGTTTTTGTCAGAAATGTGTTGCCGTTAGAACAAGATTAGGCAATAGAACAGCTTCAGGCAGTGAGAGGTTAATCCATGCATGTCTCCCACTTCACTGGGTTTCATAATGATGGCTTTGCTGTATTTACCATACCAATTCCAGTTGTCTTTTAAGTTGGTGGGAAATGAACTAGAACTTCAACCCAAATTCCATTGGTTTCCTCTGTAAAGTTGCTGTTAGTCAAATAACACAATCATTGTAAGTAGTACTGGTGTGATACTGAATATGGCTAATGAACTGATTGATTCAAAATACATCTGAACTCCTCAGTCACACACAAGTTTTTGTTTGGTTTTTTGTACTTTTAAAAAGCCAGTGACTTGTTAAAGAAACAAAAACATAAAACTGGAAATGCATTAAACAAGCAGGAGTGCAGCTACGTGGTTACTGACTCAGTTAGGTACAGTATTGTGGGAGATATTTGGGTGCGTTTGAATTACCTTGGACTTGGGAAGTCAGCTAGAATTTGCTTCATTTTTTACTTTTACATGTAAATGCTACAAAGTTGGGAAATACGGAAGCTTCCACAAAAGGTTTGTTTTTGCGTTAACGACACACCATTAAATTGTATCACACTGGTACGTCCCAGCCTAGGGTTGGGTCACCAGTGTAGGGAAAGGGGTAAATAGACGAGCATAAAACAGCTAACAATACCCATCCCCACACACACGTTCTAAAAACATACAAACGCTAAATACAACCAGCATCTGAAATCCACGGTAAAAGCGAACAATCATGATCAGAACCAGAAGGGGTATGGAGAAGAATCACAAGTATGCACAATAGTACACAAGTGTAGGCAAGGTGAAGCAAAAATGAGTGACACACGCAAACCTCCAAAGCAATGATGAAAGCGAGCACCTATGCAAGCCAGCATTTCAAAAGGAGACCAAAAAAACAAGTGTCAAACAAAAGTACCAAAAGTGAACACAAAGCATAAACATGAAGCACCACAGCACGACGCTAACTAACGCTCCCGCTTGCAGGTTCAAACACAGGGAAGACTCGCATATGACATGAGCGACCTCTGACATGCTCAGGCACTCCTGATCTGCCCAAACACAGCAAGGAGCAAAACTACAATGATTTGAATGACCCAAGCATGGGTGGTAATACATACACAGACAATCCTACTACATAAATAATAGAGTGCAGCTGATATTTCAGCTCTACATTGAACACATTTAATATCTGCTTCTTTATTGACCAATTAGGCATACATGTTGATGGTATCTCGTCTATACAAAGCTGTGTTGGTATGCATTTAAAGGACATTTAGATTTCAGCCAGGGTGGTTGTTTTTATATACAGTGTGTAAAGGTCATGCTATATATCGATCAGCCATAATATTAAAACCATCTACTTAATATTGTGTAGTTCACCCTCATGCCATTAATGCTCTGACCCAGTGAGACATGGACTCCACCAGACTTCTGAAGGTGTTCTATGGTATCTGTCACCAAGGTGTTAGCAGCAGAACCTTTAAGTCCTGTAAGTTGTGATGTAGGGCCTCCATGGATCTGACTTGTTTGTCCAGCACATCCCACAGATGCTGGATAGGATTGAGATCTGGGGAATTTGAAGGCCAAATCAACACCTTGAACTATTGGCCATGTTCTTCAACCCTTTCCTGTGCAAGTTATTGCATTGTGTTATGGTGGAATATCCTGCTGAAAAAGGCCACTGCCATTGGGGAATACCGTTGCCAGGAAGGGGTGTACTTGGTCTGCAACAATGTTTAGGTAGGTGGCATGCATCAAAGCAGTGTCCAAATGAATATGCATGCCAGGGCCCAAGGTTTCCCAGTAGAACATTGTCCATCACGTTGTGAGTGCACCTGTCAGGCGTTTTAAGGATATATCTAATTGGTGTATATATTCATATTTTTAGGTCTCAGGTTAAGGCCGTTAAATACTTGAATGAAGATGCCTTTTTGGTATTCATTTTGTTCATTAATTGAGGTCTGTGGTCAGTCTGTCTTTGCGGGGATGTTGAATATAATTTTGCAAAGCTGTTGTCACGTTGGTTAGTTTCAATGTAATATTGTGAACCATGGGTGGCAGCATTAATTGCAAATTGTCAGGTTTTCATTATAGCCAAGCAGACGGGCCCACCTGATGCCTGTCATCAGCTGTTTAAAAACTAAGGCCAACTGATTAAGCAAGTGGACTCAGGATTAGCTCTTCTGCTGGAATGAGTACCTGCACCCACACTGACTGACTGTGGATGTTGCCCACCACTGTTTAGTGTTTCGTAGGGGATACAAAGGAGACAAAAATGTACTAGAACTGGCTGTTTCTGTTCCTGTCACATGCTAAGCATGCAAGTGAATGGCCTTGGCTTAGTTCCTTATCATTTTATTGCTTAATCTAATGAATTAGAAACAGTAGAGAGAACACTGCTTTGGCTGATTTATTCCTTCAGCATTGGACATATGGGTCGAAGTCTGTTTATTCAGGCTTATTGAAATGCACAGGGACTTTGGCTGAATTTACCAGTACAAACAACATGGTGCTTGGGTCAGAGTTATCAGATATCCTTAAGCACTGAGTAACAAATAACGCTACCAAGGTTGTGTTTTCACTTCCCCATATTTGAGTCTTGTTTTAGTCCTTAGTCTGTCAATCATTAACAAGAGGAACTAAAGGATGAACTGAGAAAAGTCTTCTCAAGAGATGATTGTAAACTTTGCTCTGTGTCATGTACATGTTTTGTGTCCATGCATT
Organism: Ancistrus triradiatus; assembly: GCA_025084515.1. NCBI lineage: Eukaryota > Metazoa > Chordata > Actinopteri > Siluriformes > Loricariidae > Ancistrus > Ancistrus triradiatus. Next base: position 270,399 of record JAJAGP010000591.1, on the reverse strand, counting down.
TGTTTTCTCCAGCATGAACACACATTCTGCCTTTGTGCAGCTAATTGAATTATTTGGAAATATTGGTGGTAATTAAGCCACTGGGGAACTGCATATCTGGGACAGAATCCAAAACAGAGTTGAACCTATGTCTGGAAACCTTGGCTTGTTAATGTCTTATTTTGATAGCAGGGAGGAGCTCAGGCACTCTGTTGACCACAGAAACCAAGGGGGTTCAGTAATGGTCTTACAAGACATGAAGTTATTCATGATTAATCCAGTGGAAGAAGGTATTCATGCAATATGTTTACATTTATAGCAGTTATTGGACAACTTCTATTTTGTGACTTACAGCTGATAGACTTTGAAGGTACAACCAAAACAATAGTGGGTTACAGGCCTTGGTCATGTGGCATATTTGCCTGAGCTATGACTTTTGGTCAATAGTCCAGTGTCAACAATTCAATGTATGTGTGTTGTGATAAATTTACATTTAGTCATTTAGCAGTTTCCCTTATTCAGAGTGACTCACCCTCTTACAATTCAAACAGTTGTGGGTTAAGGGCCTTGCTCAAGGACCCAACAGCAGTATCTTGCCAGAAGTGGGTCAAATGGAAATGTATCCCTTAATATGTAGATTTTCTATTAACGTCCTACTGATGGAAGACTATTATTAATACTGTTTGCTAGTCATTATTACTTTCACTCACTCAGAATGCAATGGACACTGGTTGAAGTTTGTTTAATAGGTCAATGGGTACATGTTTCTGATGTTACTGTAGACACTGTGGCTTGCCAAATGTTGTGTTTAAAAGTACATAAAGTATATCACTCGTATATTAACTCTTCCTCACACTACTAACTCTGCTTTCCATTCCAAAGATCTGAAAAAAGTGTCTAAGGAGTTTGTCTAATCCATTGATCATGATATGGCTTGGGCCTCTATGATTTACGTCTTAGAAATTGTGGCACCACTGATATTATACCCTATGTGGTGAGAATGTACTCTGTGAGCACTTTCTAAGCAACACCTGCACACCACAGGCAATTGCTTTATGGCTACATAGGAAGCCCGGCAAAACCTTCACTTTCATGAGTATGTTTATAACTGCTGATTTTCTGGGCTTTTCACCCACAACTGTCTCTGGAGTTTACTCCAAGTGATGGAATAAGGAAAAAAAATTGTGGTGAGCAGAAAATCAGAATGCACAACATATCAAACCTTGACACAGATGGGCTACAACAGCAAAGCAATACATCGGGTTCCACTTCTGTCAGTCAAGTGCAGAGCGCTGAGGGTGCAGTGTTCACCAAAATTAGACAGTTGAAGACTGGAAAAATGTAGGCTACTCTGATCAATTTGCTGAGGAACACATATGGTAGTGTCAGAATTTGGCATGAATCTATAGACCCAACCTGAATGGGCCAACATTGTAGGCAGATCGGGGTGGTGTAATGGTGTGGGGCACACTTTGGGCTTGTTAATACCAATCAGTCATTGCTTGAATGCCATGGCCTAAGTGAGGGTTGTTGCTGACCATGTTTACCCGTCAGAGGAATTGTGCGATGCAATCAGTCACCATGGTTCATCGAGTCATACATTTTTCGAACATCTTGTGGAAGAAGAACTGATGCTATTTTGAGAGCAAAAGGAGGCCCTACCTATTATTTGTATACCGTTCCTAATATGCTTGGTGAGTTTGCATAACATCAGGTGGGCAGGCTTTATTTTCAACTTTGAATGAATACACTTATAATGACAAATTTGCGATATTGCTTGCAAATAAAAACATGAAAAGAGACAAAGGTTGGCAGACACTCACTAAACTGGTACTACCGTCAGTGTGGAAAACATTTCTAGCATTAACGTCTAACTATAGTATTGGAACCCTGACTAGAACAGTAACCAGATTCAGCACTGTTATTTGGATATGGAACAACAACCAAATGTGGATTTACAGACTTAAAATATGTAGTGCCACTTGGTAATAGGCTTACTATGACAATCTGTTAATAATAAGGTCATGTGATAAACTGCACGATTAGTGTCCCTGTAACTTAGCATGGACTACTCTGGCACCCATGTTTTCTTTGACTGAAAGGGTAACTTATGTTGTTGAATGAAGCAACTAGCAGAACCCACCAAATCTTTATTGGTGCTGAATGACAAGTGGCCGGAGTTCGTAATCATATTTTCAGTCTTCCTGCTCTCTCCTTGACCCCAAGAGAGAGTGCTAATTATAGATGAGAAAGTCTGGGTGTGTTTACAAATGTCACCGTATTATTTTTAAAGACTAGACATGGCAGCCTCAGTAGGAAACCAGGAAAAATATGTGTTGATTCTTAAGCAACCCTCAAAGCCTAGGCTATTTTGTATAATTTGTGAAATACTGGAATACACCACTGATACTATGGGACCTGGTCCAGAAAGCTGAGTATAGGTCATCGGTCTTTATTTGTATGCTCGAACAACATATTTTTGAATGACCTCATATGAACAAATTGAAATGTGAGCTTATTTTTGATGGTTTGACCCTTGACTCTTCAGACTTGGCTTCTTTGGATCAGCAGTGCTGCAGCTGGTATTCACATTTCACTAGAAACCCATTCGGCACCTACAGGATACACACACAGTCCGAGGTGGTGACAGATCCCCTAACTTATCTGTCAGCATGCCGTTACTATTAGAACGCGCCAAGACCTAGACCTAGACCTAGACAAGGACTTGCGCACACGTGTACTCCGGTGCACTTTGTACGTATTCCAGTGAACTTGTACATTGTCTCAATTGACTCCGAGACATTTCTGATCTAAGTGCATGTGACATGAATGCCCCTTGATATGAATTGCATTAAGCCATTGCCTTCTTAGCCAGGTCGTGTGACACAGCCTAAGAGAGAGGCATGAACACACAAGACTATGTGGGGGAGCGATGAGAACATACCATCTTAGAAAGAAAGCACAGTCAGGACAAATGTCTCTAAATATATGTGTGGGAAGAGGGAGCCTTCTGTGGTGTGACACGGCTGTAATTAAACAGCCATAACCTGATGTTTAAGGAGCCATTATGTAAAGTGTAATGTGAACACATTTGGAACGATGCGTGGTGACTTACACTGTCAGAAGAACAACAGTGCATAATATTGTGAAGTAATTATACATTTACACTGTTCTTCTAAACACTTTATTCACAGTAACAGCTAAATGATAATCACACTTACTTTGCCCAGTGCTGAAATTATGATAATTATAAATAATTTAAAACCATTGAGTCAATTTAGAAATGTTGTTTTGAATCAACAGTATAAGTCCTTTTTAACATTCATTATCAGGGTACATTATAACGTTATAGTTCTTAGGATGTAAGTATAACCTTTGAAACAAGACTAGTGTTTACTACAATTCTGTTGTCACGTTTGGCTATTTTTACAGCCAAAAATGCTCTATGATGCAATAGATTGTAATTATCCTGAACTGGACAACGGTGTTTTGTCTGTGTCAAGCACTAAAACTCAACTCCCAAGAATGTACTTGGCTGTGCATGACTGGTCAGCTATTTTACTCACTGGCGAAACAAATGTAACTTTGTATATTTCAGATACATTTGCAGAGCTAAGATTCTAGTACCTAACATTTACTGAAATACTATTTTCTCATTTTATATTTTCTCATTTTAAATATAGCTGGACTACAGTAACAAAATTTGGGTCAATCTGGAAATAGTTCATCCAAAATGGACAAACGGGGCTGGGTTGGGTTAGGTTGTTTGGGGGATGGCCCACTGTCTGGATAACATATAGGATTTGCTGGGTTAAATACACCAATTTGGGTTGAACCGTATGACTCCACAGTTGGGTAAGTTTAATGTCAGTGGTTCCCTTAAAACTCCAAAGTCCTTGGTTCGATCCAGATCCCAGACTCTGGGGCCTGTCCTCCCCATGTCCGTGTGGGTTTACTCTGGCTACTCTGGTTTCTTCTCCCATTCCAAATTAGGTTGATTGCTCATTCTAAATTGGCTCATAACTAGTGTGTTGATGTAACCTTGTGTCCGTTGTGAGTATAGCCATTGATGCCGATGTGACGTTAAATAGAACTAATAAACAAACAAACATCACAAAATTCTTTCATAAACTTTTTACTGGTCCCAAACATACTTGTTGCTCTTGCTTGACTTGGTAGCTATGTTAATGTTATTTACATCTTGTTGAGACCAGAGAATCAGTAAGCTGAGGGTCCTCTTATTTTAAGGATGGAACTTTTCAAGTAATTTTTTTAGCTCCTGTGTCATGTGTCTTAACTCGAGTTTCTATTTTAGGTCTAATCCTATATACTTTATGTGCTTCCGCTGGGTAATTTTTCAGAAACAAAGACCGGCTTACCACTGTTATACAGACGATAATCTGCTGTATCTTCCACTGGAACCAGGGGATAATGAATCCTTAAAAATGGAATGCAGTAATATCAAATTATGGTTGGCCAAAAACTTTCTCCAGTTAAATAAAAATATGATGGTGGACTAGTTTGAGATCTTTCTCCCCTAAAACTGCATGTGTACGTAACATATAGAATAATCTTTGTCTCAACTCTTAAATTTGACCCACATTCTGTCTAGTGTGTGCTCTGCAAGTTCCAAATAACAATGGAAAAAAGGCAATGGCATTCCAGTCTTGCGTCTTTATGTTGTCATGTTAAATATAGAATTGAGTTTAATATTTTACTGTTTGTTCATAAGGTTTTGGCCCACAATACATCTGTTATATTATTAGCCATTACATGTTGGGGAGGAAATGCGTTAACAAACTACTGCTCACTGTTTAATGCTTTTAACTGAAATACAAGGGAGATTATGCATTTACAGTCACAGCCCTCATATTGTGAAATAGGCTCTCCCTTCATTACAGATGGGAATTTTAACTGTTTTTGCTATTCGAATATCTGCTCTTTTAAATGAATAGTATTTGGCTATTTGCAAAAGAAAAGTTTTTTAAAAGGCTGGTTACTACTATTTAAAGATTGATTCATTTCTTATCCTTTGCCCAGTTTTCTTCAGTTAAACACCCATTTGTTAAATTATTTCTTATTTGCTTTTGCAGTTATAACCTCACACCAATTTTTAAGTAGAAAGTTGTATGCTACAGTACATTAATGTATCCTTTGTGGTGTTTTCCTTGTTGGTCAGCATTTCTACATTTCAATTTTTGTTCTTTGCTAAGTGTAAGAAAAATAAAAAGAACCCTATCTACAGAAAGTTGTGAAGTTTTAGTGAGGAGATGCACATCATGAATTCCATAGATTTGTTTTGTACTGTAGCTACCTAAGATGCTACAAATGACCAGTTTGTGTCTCTAAATTGCACGTTTTTCCATTACTTGTCTTGTTGCTGCACTTCCTAAAGCGGATCCTTGTCATCCAACCACAATGGCATACATCATCAGCGCTGCTTCCATTGCTATCACTTAGTCACATAACATGGTGAAGATGTAACGCATCTGGAAGATGTAGTTGTTGTTCTGTGATGTCTACCATATCATTGACTCTAATCCCCAAGATCATAACAGATGATTAGAAATCCAGAGGGTGGTCAATTTAAACAGCTTAAATAGGTTTAAAATGATATTTACAAGTGACGGCCTGTAACTTACCAGAAATATAAATTATACATTTTAGCGATGAATGTAGGCTCTAAATAAAAGCTTTAATAAATAACATGGCTTAAATGAATTCCTTACAAGGTAATAGTCAGGGTTTTCACTGCCTTCTACATTTGTGGCAGGTCGCCTAATGGGTTTGTCTTGCGTATTAAATAGAAGGTTTTAATCTAGCCAAAAATTTTAATCTTTTATCCGTTGGTGTGGGTGTTCCCATCTTCACAAGGCAAAGAGATGACTTGTATATGGCTAGTGGGCTGTTTTGTGCTTTTGCCTTGCTTGCACAACGTTGACTGTGGCTATAGTATATGTATTGGGTGGGTACATAGCTCAGGATTCATCCCTTAGCAGTTAAGTTCAATATGATGTAAGTTAAATGTGTTAAGAAGTGCATTGCTTTGTGCAATTTACCAGATATTGCTTGAAGAAATATTTGCAGGAAGATGAACGTCCATGGTATGAGGGTAGACTATACATTTGAGTGTAGACCAATGACATGCGTTCAGTCTTCCGTGTATCTACTGCACTTATCCACCCTTGCAATCATGTTTTTGTAATGAAAAAATGTAACGGTAATTATTTTATGTATAACCCAGTCCTAGTTTGGTGATCTCGCTGTGGTCAGAAGCACATGGCCTTGCTGAAATGCTCTGAGCACAGCTTGGCTATCAGCAGGCACATGGAGAAGACCGGATGGCTCTGTAGCACAGCTAGTTATAAGATCAGAATGAAATCAAAAACAAGAGACCCTGAAGGGCTATCAGAACTTTAACAGGAATAGTTGAGGAGGAGTGGTTGCAATATGTTCATTGTTGGAGGTTTAAGTATTGTCCTTGTCAGAAGAAAATGTTTGTTTTCTAGCTGTGTCTTGGGTGTGGAGTCCTGGGTGGAGTATGAGAGTTCAGGGACCACATTTTTGGCAGTAGAAACGTACCCAGATTGTTTCTCTGTTTGAGGCCCGCTCCTTCATCTCTACAGCAACATTTTCACCCATCATTTTGCCTTTTTGTAGCTTACATTACATCTATTTTTGTGGGATTCATCATGAAGGGCAGGCTGGGTGTTGGTCAGAAAGTCTAACATGGCTGTGTTTCTACAGTATCAGCTGAAGTCTTACCTGTCTTTTTCTTCTTTTTCCACTTTTATTGCGGGTGGTTTATGTAAGGACTCCATAGAAGCACCTGACACTTCAACCTGCCATATTCTTGATACTTTTAGACCGGGACTCGGAACATGTTAAACTAGTCTTGGAGTTGCAGTGGTAGTTGAAGTCCCAAGTAGTTTTTCTCTTTCGTACATTTATGTAGACAAAAGTTTGTGGACACCCCTTCTAATTATTGAGATCTGCTATTTCAGCTATTTTCAGCTTGTAATACATTCATAACATAATGAATACATTTCTGGGTTTTGGCATAAATGGTACAATACCATTAAAAACATGCACACTAACTGGAAACAAACACGAGCATTAACTGTTTAAATTTAAAACTCCTTATACACATGAACTGAATTCTGAATTAACATTAGTCAAAGCACCGTGCTGTTCATGTGTGTGGCTGTGTTTGCACCACTGTTGGCGTCACAAGTGTCCAAGTGTGGGTTAAATGTGATCGACAGAATCATTTACATGAGACTTATCAGCTGACCACCAGTCACTGCTGATCGTGTTGAAAAGTGGCGAATTATCTCTAAATGTAAGCCTTCACTGTATACAAGCTACAAACCTATATAAAACCGCCAGAATCTTAAAAAAAGCATGATACAAATATGTGGTCATACCACGACTTCATAGTCAGGAAGCCCGAGAGTCCTAACTGGAAGTGGATTTATTCTCTACACAGCTGTTTGACATCTCGCATTAAAACACACCCCATAATGCCAGATGTGATCTCAGACTCTCAGTCATTTGCTGTCAGATAATGAATATTTTTTGAAATTCCACTTCCTTAAAATATAAATAAATCAATAAAATCTAAGTGCTTTCTAAACAAGTTGTTAAAGCTGTGGTTTCCCATTTCTAACATATAATAGTATTGTTTATCTGTTCAGCATGTTCAAAGGCTGGAGCGGATCCATGGTAATGCTGAAAAACAGGACAATGTCAGCCTTTAGTTCAACTCTTCTACTTCACTCACTCTCTACGTATCCATACATCTAAGAGTTGCCTCCAGCATGCTGCCATATCAAGTATGAGCATTGATAAAGTTTGGAAGAATTACTCTTGTAAAGTCACATGTAATGTCATAATGAGAATTCACATCTGGAGAACATATTTCAAAAATTTTATAGCAAACTGTGGACTAAAGTGTGCAGGGGTTACGCCCACAGGCTTTCCCTCTACAGCAAAACCATAGATTTTGTAATCCATGCGCATTTGACATCTGGAGGAATAAAATAAGTAGCACAAGCACAACATTTAGCATTTCAGAAAGTACATGTTTAAAACGAATAGGTCTGTTCTTGTTTTGTCTATGTGATCCAAATCTTTCTTCACTTTTACCAAATTGCACAGAGATCTGTAACTGCTGAACTGAGCATTTTGCCTTTTGCACACATGACACAATTACATGCTTAGTTGGCGTCTTACTTGGTGATTCTTTAGTTATGCTAGCTTACACTAATCAGCTATTACATTAAAATCACAGTGAATGTCAAGGTTCTACTGGGAAACCTTTCAGGTGGTTTGAGTCATACCAATTACTTAACTAGACCAAATATAGCCCTTCATGGCAATGGTATTGTTCATGGCACTGGAATCGTTCAGCAGGATAATGCACCCTACGACACTCAAAATGTTCAGGAAAGGGCCAAGGCGTCGGTCTCCCCCAAATTCCCCAGATCTCAATCCAATCAAGCGTCTGTGGGATGTGCTGATGGCTTCAGAGGTGTTGTGGAGTCCATGCCTCGATGGGTCAGCACCTTAGCAGCGCCAGGGTGACCTATACCATATTATGCAGGTGGATTTAATGTTAGGGCTGGTAATGTAGTAGGCATCTCTGGTAATGACAGACTTGTTGTCTGTATATTGACTGTATTCCAAAGTCATATGACGTTCCAAATAGCATGTTTAGTGATTTGATGTACTTTTTTTAGTATGGCGGAACGTGGTCTAGATGCATTCAATGTATGTCACTGACCTCTTGAGCTGTTCCCTATGAGACACTGGATTGGTTATAAAAAATAAAATATAACAAACTCTCCCAACACATACCAAACACACACATACACACTCTCACACTGCAGAATTTTAGAGACACCAGTTGACCTAACTTTGGAATGTGGCAGGAATCCAGAGTATCTTGTGGAGACCCAAACAGACATGGGGAGGGCCTACAAACTCCACACAGAGTCTGGGAACTGGAGCTATGAGGCAGCAGCACTGACCACCCGCTGGACAATGTAGTTATAAATAAAATGGTATAAATGAGTGGGTGCCGTAGTAGCGGCGTAGAAATACCTTGTCTTTGAGGAAATGGTCCAAGATGTGGCAACACATACTTTTGTATGATTACAATGTCTTATTAAAAGATTGAAGTAATTGAACAGTTCACCAGTCACTCTGTATTTTGCTAGCCCCAGGCGTCATTATGGATTATGGAGGTGTTATTTATGTCTTACAGCATCTGCCTTTATAATGTGGTCTTTTTATGATAGCATGGCAGAGCCACTGTATCATGATGTAGCATTGCGCTGGTGGACTAAACACACACACTGTAATTGAGATCGCTGTGCCCCCACCCCCCCAACCTCTCTCTCTCTCTCTGTCTTTCTCTCTGTGTCTGATCAGCAGTCTGTAATGTTTGTTTTTAGGCCACTGAAGGTTGCTGTAATGACAGGTCAAGTGGATGTGGCAGTTCTATTTCACCTCAGGTCTTTTAAGCAAACGATTTAACATGCCATGGAGTGACACAAGCTGTAATTTGTAGGCAGGTATTGTGTTGGAATGTGTGTTTCTGTACATGGTTCAAGCCTGTAAATAACTGATGTAAGAGACCCACTTGTATTGTAGCGATGCGAAAGTATAGTAAAAGATGAGAGAGGCTTTAATATATTGTTATTGTGATACTGTTACAGAGTTTTTTCCTGGAATTGTGTTAACAGTATTTTGGTAATACAGACAGAATCAGTTAGTACTCATAGTAACAAATTAATAGATGGGTCTTTAAAATATTATCATTTTCCCCATATTGTTTCCTCTCGTATTGATACTTTCAAAAATACTTAGTTTATTTCCCTTCTACTTGGTCTGCCCAGTTCCCCAGTCTCAATAAGGCCACTGTAGTGTGCAACATCTCTGCCGACAGATGTGGGCGGCAGGTCGGTGTGTGCCTTCGTACAACTAGTGGCCGCTGACTGCTTATTTTGACAGATTGGCCACTAGGGGCCACTGATGCAGTGAGGAGGCACGTTCAGTTGTGTCTGCACATCACCCAGCGAGGCAACAGTGCTAATTCCGTCCTGGTGGCTTTGTGTTGTGCTATTGATGTACTGTATTAGAGGTGGGTATTGGAAAGGACTTCACGATACGATACGCATCACTATACATGGATCACGACACGACAATATCACGATACCAGTGTCAACTTTGACAGCAAATTTTGATTTAGTTTTAGTCTTAGTCGTTTGAATGCAACGTTATTTAGTTTTAGTCATAATTAGGTTGTTTTTGGTTTTAGTAGAATAAATCTACAGTAGATTCAGTCGACGAAAATATGAAATGTAAAGAGTGCAATACGTAAATGCTTTTTTAAACATATTTGAACATTTTTCTTTCCACATATGCTAAAATAGTCGTGGTTGGATCTCTTCCTGTGCCTATGTTCCACAAAACTTAATCAGATCTGATTGGATGTCATGTTGTTGATGAAAGTGTCAGTTCATTTTGTCCTAGTTTTTGTCCTTTTTTACTCAGTTGTATTTAGTCATCGTCTTGTTTTTGTTAGAAAAAAGGGTTGTTGGCGAAAAGTATGCCGAAAATAATTTGTCAATTAAATTAAAACTGCGTGATAGATTGCGATACAGTGCATATTCTGGTATATTGCGATGTTCCACATAGTTTACTGAAAATATAGAGACAGCTGAAGTACAAGTTAGGGTGTACAATCTGAGTCGTCTTAATACATCACATTATATATATATATATATATATATATATATATATATATATATATATATATATATATATGTGTATGTATATGTGTGTGTGTGTGTGTGTGCGTACACATACATACATACATACACACACATATATACATATATATATTCTTTATGACAACAAAGTATAGAGCTGTGCTATATATAAAAAAAAAAAAATATATATATATATATATATATATATATATATATATATATACACATACATACACACACACACACACATATGTGTGTGTATGTATGTGTGTGTGTGTGTGTGTGTGTGTGTGTGTGTGTGTGTGTGTGTGTATGTATGTATATATATATATATATATATATATATATAGTTATATATATATATATATATATATATATATATATTTTTTTTTTTTTTTTAATATATATAGCACAGCTCTATACTTTGTTGTCATAAAGAATTATACAGGAGTTTAGATATTGACATCCTACTGAACTATTGCACAACTGCAGGTATGTGTGTGCGTATACTTATGAAAATGCTTGCCTCACAGTGCTGGGAAAGGTGCACATGGCTTCTTCTGATCCTCCCTGTGGAGACTCGGGGTCAGTTGGCCTTTTGTTATATATCATAGCAGATCATGTTGGTTTAAAATTGCTCAGGCTTCGGATTAACTCCAGCTGAGAAATTCTGATGGGAACCCCTCAGGCACTGGCTCAGGGTTATGTTAAGATTACAGTAATGGGCAAGTCTGACCTGGGCTTTGCTGTAGCCATTTTAAACCTTAATTTACCTGATCATATGTCCTTTATAATATTGATCTTTTAACTTTAATATTCGACATGGCACTTCTTAACTTCTTAAGGATTGTCTTTGTCTTCTGAGCTGCTCCCTTCTAAATTGCAGTAGTCTAAACAGAAAGCATTACTGGGCTGTTGTCTGGTTAATTACTTGTGAATTATTGAGTTTCCATTTGTATGGATGATTTCAAACATATGACTTTGATTCATTTCGTTTTGAATGTACTTTTTGTAGTGCATCCAGTGAACTTTACACATGTGCCAGTAACATTGTACAACATCAGGATATTCCACTCCCTCAGTATAATCACAGATACTTCATATTTCCACTACACTCCTTTCAGGAGAAGGCTGCAGTCTAGGCAGCGTTTGTGCTCAGAGATGAACACTTTACTATTTGGAACGCAGAGAATCTGGGACGTTTGAAACTTATTTATTCAAGTTTCATTTTCTACCTAGGAATTTGACAGGTACTACAGTCTCTGGAGTTCTCACCCTGTCTCCATGCATACATCTCAGTGTCTTTGTCTAATTTTTGGAATATGTCGCTTTCTTTGGCAGAAATTGGTCGGGTACGGAAGGACATGTACAATGACACACTGAACAGCAGTCCAGACAAAAGGATATCAGAGCTTCCAGACGCTGTGGGGCCGATTGCACAACTCCAAGAGAAACTCTATGTGCCAGTAAAAGAATATCCAGATGTAAGTGGGATTTCATTCTCTCTTCTGTCAATGTTTATATTTCTCTGATAGAATGCAGATGTTTAGTTTATCCTTCTGGAATTACTCGGGTCTTGGAATATATGCTTGTGATATTGAACACAATCCCAATTGTAATATTCTTTATACCTTTATACTACATCCCATTTTTATTTCATTTAATATTCGGTCATGTCCTCTCCTGGTCTCAGGATTCCCACACATTTAGAAAATTTGAAAGTTTATTCATACATTCATTGTCGTCTTATCTGCTAATAAGGGGAAAATGCTTATTTTGTTGTATCATTTTTCTGCCTGCACTATGGTATTTTCCTATTGACTGTTCTGTAACTACTGCTATGTTAAAGAAATCATCTGTATCTCACTTGTGTTCAAGGAAGAGGTCAGATGAAAAGACAGCTTCATTTAAATATGTATAACACATATAGGTATAAATATAAACTTGTAGGTAACATTCCTTTGGGTTATTAACTGAATTTAAATATCTGAGTGATTATAAGATTGACATTCTCAATTACCGTATTTTTCGGACTATAAGGCGCACTTAAAATCCTTAAATTTTCTCAAAAATCGACAGTGCGCCTTAAAATGCGGTGCGTCTAATGTATGAATTAATTCTGGTTGTGCTTTCTGACCTAGAACCGATTGTAGATGGTACACGGCGCTCATAAATTTGTCAAAATGTTTTAGCACGGCCTTGGTAAGTTACGAAGCTTACGGCCACCGTAGTGCGCATCATCGTGGAGTAATACGGTATGTGCTTCAGCATTAGGGTACATGCATTCATTCATTTATTTTCGAAGCGGATTTCAAACCCAACCCTATCGGTCACGCAGTACAACATGGTCATAGAGCAGCTGCGAGAGAATTCAACATTAACGAATCAATGGTACGGAAGTGGAGGAAGCAAGAAGACGCCCTGCGCCAGGTAAAGACCAAACTGAGCTTCCGACGGAACTTAAGAGTTTTGTTTCATTTAATGCGCCTTATAACCCGGTGCGCTTTATGTATGAAAATATACCCGTTAGCAGCCGATCGTTGATAATGCGTCTTATAATCCGGTGCGCTTTATAGCCCAGAAAATACGGTAGGTCAATATTACATCAGATGACATTGTTGGCTATCTGAAAATGTAATTGTCTTTATTATCTGTATTGCCAACAATGTTTATCCGTTTGTAACTGTCTAAAAAGAACCAACAGTGGAATGGATTATATGCTGCATGTGTGTGCTTGGGTGGGTCGGTGTGTGGTGGGTCGGTGTGTGGTGGGTGGTGGGTGGGTCACGAAGAAGAAGTGTGCTTATTTGTTTGTTTGTTAATTTATTACAAAAATGTTAACTATCTTTTGAAAAAACTAAAGAACCAAAATATTTGCTTTAAGTTACAGAGGTTAAGGATATGGTTACACATTAATTAGCTCCAGTAATCATTATGTCAATAGAAAGTCCTCACACTGATAGAAAGGTAGGGGTGTGTGTGTGTGTGTGTGTGCAGAACACAAGTTGAAGCTGTTACCTTTAGGGCTGGCATTTCCTTTGAAAGTCCTTTAATTATCTCACTTCACTCCTCCTTACTCAAAGAAACAATATCAGCCTGCAGCCAAAAGATCCAATTAACTCGTACAGCAATAATCAAAGAAATTAACATTGTAAATATTGCTTAAAATGTTACAGTGGTGCTTTTTCATTATTTTGTGACTTGTTTTCATTGTTGTAAACAGTTGGTGCTACACAAAGGAGCTGCATGACGTGTCTTTGCTAGACAAAGGCTCAAAGGTTTCTGCTGCTGCTGATAATTTGCCGTTATGTAAATGGTATCGAAAAGACCGTAGCTTTTAGCACACCTTTTTGTCTATATTCTAATACAGATTACATTTAACAAATACATAATTACTTCTGTTGGCGATCATGTAGCTCCACGTTTAGAACTGATTATATTGTATGTCAATATGATAGAGGGGTAGCCATTAGTATGTGCATTTCAAGAAATATGAAATCATTTTGTTGGGTTCTTATGTCATTCCTTAATTTGTTTTTTAGAGAAGAAAATACTTGATCAAATAAAGTACTTTGCTTAGATGATTTAAACTCCTGTATTAAATGCACTATATTGCCAGATGTATGTAGACACTCTTTTAAAGAGTGATCTCTGTTATTGGGTCACACTGATTTTATAATATGAAGCATGCTGGCATGGATTTTCTATAGACAAACTGTGGCAGTACAATGGGCTGTACCGAACACTGCGGTAACAGTTAGTCCGTCAACGTTCTGCTTTGCCCTCTTTAACGAAAGTGCATAAAGAAATGATTTGCCAACTTGGATGGAGAACTTGGCTGGCTTGCACAGAGCCCTGACCTCTATTCATTCTGATGCCTTTACGATGACGTGGCATGCCAACGGTTTTTACCCAATTACTAAATGTAATTATTGGTATGTTTTTTTTTTTTTCTTTTATTTTCTCTATCAAATAATTCTATGACATAGCCAAATGTTTATGGACATCAACATGTGCATGAAATTCTCTGCATGTTAGTAAGGTGGCATGGCTAATGAACGTAGTTGTTCTCAAACTAGGTCTTTCAATTCTTTCATTTAAAAAGAAAAGTAAATTACTGAAAAGGTTAGTGGGTGTCGAATGGTGCAGCAAGCTAATACACTAGCCCATCACCACAGGGACCCAGGTTTGACTCCCGGCAGTGTCTTCCAGCAGGTTCAAACGTTGCATGTTACCATGGTTGTCTGAGGCAAAGGAGGCCAGTCAGGGGATCATCCTGCAGCTTTGCCATAGCAAACTCTACCCAGCCCTGCGATGGACTGTCGTCCCATCTAAGGCCTGTACCCTGTGCTCCCTAGGGATGGAATTATGACTAGGGGAAAGCAGGTTTAAAGTACGGACAGAAAAGGTTTTGTATAAAAAAGCATTTATTTAAATTTCTTAATATTAAACTTCCAGAGGTTAGCGGAAGTGCTATAAAAGGTCCCTCACATAAATCACAGAAGGGAATATTGTAAATCAGTAGGAGGCAAGAGCCAATATCACAGCGTCTGTGATTCATTTTTATTGTATTTTAATGCAGGAGTATTTATAAACAACTACAGTAGACCAGGCCACAAATGACTTCCTGTTTATTACATAACAATGGCATTGTAAAACCTATGTAGTTCAATATATGTACCACATTCAGCTAGAGGAAATATGTACATCATAGTTGAATGCAGTGATGTAAAGTTGTATTTACCTCTTGACACAAGTGAGACTAAAAAGTAACTGAAATCTAAACTACTGTTACAAATGCAGCTTATTTTAAACTTGGGTTATTTGGAATCAGTGTTAATCCAATTCCCTGTTCATTTTCCTATTTCGTATTCATTCTGTACTGGCAATAGGGTGGGTTGGTGGGAAGCACCTTCACCTCACAGCAAGAACATCCTGGGTTCGATCTCAGGTGGAGCAGCCTGGATCCTGTATGTGTGGAGTTTGCATGTTCTCCCGTATCTGCATGGGTTTACTCCGGGTACTTTGGTTTCCTCCCACAGTCCAAAGACATGCATTAGGTTAATTGATTATGCTTAATTGGCCCAATCTGAATGTATAAATGACAAGTTCAAGTGGTCATGTAAACAGCATACTCCGATTTCTTAGATTGGATTGAGGTATAGAAATCAGATTATGAAATCCAATAAAGAGCTGGATTTTACCTCAGTAATTGATTTTCTCAGTGCATACCCTTACTCCGATTTCAGTCGTTTTTTTTTTCAGTCTACGCAGACGTCAGTGCAGAGCTGTCCACAGCTCACAGAATCGAACATGATTGGCAGGTCCACTAATTCTAAGTGACTTTGGGCTTTCTTTTTCTATAAAGTCGCTTACAGGTATTGATAGTTGCAGGTTGCAGGTTTTTGGGACTTGTTTCTAAAGTGTAGTTGCTTTTTTGGGCTTGCTCCCCAAGTCGATTTTCTTCAACCTCTAAAGTTAAAAGGAAAACATACTTTCACTCAAGTGGTTACTCTTGCACATTGTAGTAGATCGCCTGTTTGTTTTACTTCTTTTGGGCTTGTCTCCATAGATCTGGTTGCTTGTTTTTCTTATGGAATCTGCCAACCCTGGAATGAAATGCTGCACCATAAAGTGGCTACCAAACACTTTTTGGGAGACTGAAACACAGTGTATGCTTGAGGAAATGTAGAATTTGAATATTCCTCATTTTCTAGATGGTAGAAAACACTGTAACGGAGACAGTAGTTTACATCACTTCCTTCTGTGAGATTACTGGCTGGTTGCAACGTATAAATACAATTGCTGCCTGAGTCATGTAAACCCAGAGTTTTCCCATTATCTGATTAGCCAAGTGCATGTAAACTCGTTGATAGAATTACTGACAAAATGAGATTTTTTGCCTTTATCGAATTATTAATTGAATGTAAATGGACGCAGTGTTTATTTCCTTCACTTGATAAAGCAGACTGTATGTGCTGTAGGGGTGGGTATTGGAAAGGACTTCACGATACGATACGCATCATGATATATGGGTCACGACACGATTATATCACGATACATTGCGATACGATGCATATTGCTATATATTGAGATATTCCACATAGTTTACTGAAAATATTAAAACAGCTGAAATACAGATAATTCAGTGGACAAATTGAGACAGAACACTACTGTGACATCTACAGGAGCAGAGATTGTAGTTCACACCCCATTTAAAATGTTTTCTTCCTTTAAAAAAATCTGCCCCACACATGATGTTCATCTGATGGAGCTCCACTCAAGCTGCTTCCGTCATCAGCTCCAGCCCCACCATACCTGGGCCACTTAATGCCGATGTGCATACTTCACATTCTATTCGAACTTTGACTCCATGACTTTAGTCTCGCTCTTAGATTTATCATCTACGCCGCCCAAGGAGGTTGGGTCCCTTTTTGAGTCTTGGTCCTCCCAAGGTTTCTTCCTAGAACTAGGGAGTTTTTCCTTGCCACTGTCGCCCTAGGCTTGCTCAATTTGGGATTGGACGTAGTTATTAGGAGATAATCTAAACTTGTAAAGTT
>JAJAGP010000591.1:123787-252982 GCA_025084515.1 Ancistrus triradiatus | reverse complement strand
ATTTTCGAAGCGGATTTCAAACACAGCGCTATCAGTCACGCAGTGCAACATGGACATAGAGCAGCTGTGAGAGAATTCAACATTAACGAATCAATGGTACGGAAGTGGAGGAAGCAAGAAGACGCCCTGCGCCAGGTAAAGACCAAACTGAGCTTCCAACGGAACGTAAGAGTTTTGTTTCATTTCATGCGCTTTATGTATGAAAATATACCCGTTAGCAGCCGATTGTTGATATTGCGTCTTATAATCCGGTGCGCTTTATGGTCCGAAAAATACGGTAATCGTTGGACCCTATTTGTGACTCGGCTAGATGAGAAGCATGTGTTAATGTTGTGAGCTTAATTTGTGAGCCACTATTAATTCATGTATTTATGAATAGGTAATACATGTTACACGCCCCAAATGTAAAGAAGCATGTGCTATAATCCTCATGCTAAACTCAACAATGACGCTGGCACAAACAGCTGTTTTGCACACAGTAGTGTGATGAGCTCAGCTCTAAATATACATCATAGAGGCTCCACAGCCACAACAGCTGTGATCAGGCACAGAGGAGATGGGCTTTAAAAGGAAGAGAATGCATTGTGACCCTGAGAGAGACAGCTGCCTGGCTTATCACTCAGGCCTCATGACAGATAAGGTTAAACACAGAGAGCAGCCTCTAACTGGCAGGCTGGTACCACCAAAAAAACACAATGTGTTATTCCTGACCGCCGAGGGACGGAGAACATTAAATCACGTCAGGACACAAATAACTGCTTCAACTTTGGTGATCACTCAGCTGTTCCTGTTACAAATCCCTGTTGTACAACCGACCGCTCACAGTGCTTATAGTGTCAGTCAGCACGCTTAGCTCGGTTTACTCAGATCTGAATGATATGTGACCTTTTTCTGTGAGGTCATTTGTAATCCCCCTCTGCAAAGATCATGTGTAGAACAAGTGATCAGGCCTGTCACAATTTAGAAACTGTAGCTAATCAGTCTGTCCTACAGAAAATTGGGATTAACAGTTTGCTTTTTCTTTTTAAAATGTGTCGGTCGTGTAACGTAAGGCTGGCCATAATTGGAGCAGTGCATATCCGGTTTGAAGAATGCCTCCCTTAACTAAGAATACGGATTATATATGATGTCATAGCGATTTGTTAATGGTGATTGGCAATGAATCTCATGTTTGACAGTGTATTCTGTATTGTTAAAATGCTCTTTCTGTCCCTACTTATTTTGATCATGGTTGTGTTCAGCGGTCCGGAGCATGTCCATGGATTCGCAGGGGACAGGCGAGCGTGTAGGCCTGGGTTAGTGGTTGTTGTTGCCACACCAGGGGTGATCCTTCTACCTGGTCTCCCTTCCCTTCATCAAGGTCAAACGTACAATCATGCCTAGGCACCAGATGCCTCGAACGATTAATCAGGATCTAAATTGCAAATGGGCTGTTATGTAATAATTCTGGTGGGCTTGCATGAGTCAGTTACAAGTTGCTTTTAGGAACTTTAAAGCAAGAAAGTTCTTTTAGGAAATATAATGCAGATCATTTGAAGGCTTAATACTGCAGCAGGATAATGATCCAAACGCACCTTAAAGCTTTGCAGACACTACTTCAAGACCAAAGCAGATCAAGGAGTGCTGAATGGCATGGACTTTCCTCCACAGTCACCCGACCTAAACCCTACTCAGCATTTATGGGCGATCTTGAAGACAAAGAAAGCCAGTCATTCTGTAACATCACAAGATACTGGGATATTGTGAAGTCATGCTGAGGAAATTAGTGAAGTCCATGCTAGCTCAAGTGCACACTGTTGTTACAGCAAAAGGAGGAACATACCAAATAGTAATACATTCTGTTTAAAGTTATCAATAGTTTTCTTGCAAAGATTAAACTTTTTACTCATTGTTATGCTGATTATACAGCTGGTATTGAAAAACATAGTATTCAGTTCAAGAAAACAAAATGCAAAATAGAAGCATTTTCAATAGAGGTCTCAGGCTGCTGGGTGTTACTGTGTACAGTTATACAGTGGGGCAAAAAAGTATTTAGTCAGCCACTGATTGTGCAAGTTCACTTACTTAGAAAGATGAGAGAGGTCTGTAATTTTCCTCATGGGTACACTTCAACTATGAGAGACAAAATGAGAAAGAAAATCCAGGTAGTCACATTGTAGGATTTTTAAAGAATTTAATTGTAAATTATGGTGGAAAATAAGTATTTGGTCATTAACAAAAGTTCAACTCAATACTTTGTAACACAACTTTTGTTGGCAATGACAGAGGTCAAACATTTCCTGTAAGTCTTCACCAGGTTTGCACACACTGTAGCTTTTATTTTGGCCCATTCCTCCATGCAGATCTCCTCTAGAGCAGTGATGTTTGGAGGCTGTCGCTGGGCAACACGGACATTCAACTCCCTTCACAAATTTTCTGTGGGGTTGAGGTCTGGAGACTGGCCGCTCCAGGACCTTGAAATGCTTTTTACAGAGCCACTCCTTCGTTGCCCGAGCGGTGTGTTTGGGATCATTGTGATGCTGGAAGACCCAGCCACGTTCCATCTTCAGTGCTCTCACTGATGGAAGGAGGTTTTGGCTTAAAATCTCGATCATCACGATACATGACCCCATTCATTCTTCCCTTAACACGGATCAGTCGTCCTGTCCCCTTTGCAGAAAAATAGCCCCAAAGCATGATGTTTCCACCCCCATGCTTCACAGTAGGTATGGGGCAACTCAGTATTCTTTTTCCTTCAAACACGACAAGTTGAGTTTTTACCAAAAAGTTCTATTTTCGTTTCATCTGACCACATGATATTCTCCCAATCTTCTTCTGGATCATCCATATGCTCTCTGGCAAACTTCAGACGGGCCTGGACATGTACTGGCTTAAGCAGGGGGACACGCCTGGCACTGCAGGATCTGAGTCCCTCTCGGCGTAGTGTGTTACTGATGGTAGCCTTTGTTACTTTGGTCCCAGCTCTCTGCAGGTCATTCATCAGGTCCAACCATGTAGTTCTGGGATTTTTGCTCACCGTTCTCATCGGTCCCACCCAAGGAGCTCACTTTGTAGTGCTCACCTGAATAGATTACATTCATCGGTCCAAGCTCAATGCAGTGAGATTAACATAGCGGTATTTTTGGCTCACCGCTTCCTAATGATCTCACTTTGACCAACCACCACACGGGATAGAGGATCTTGGGCGTGTGCCTCCTCTGGGCCACACCTAGACTCGGAGCGGGATTTCCATCACACACGTTGTCAATGGGCTCATTGAAATTGAGCCTCTTATCGCCATTGACAACGGAGCGGATAGTCCGACACGGAGAGTGGCACCTCGCCCCAAGTATGCACAGTTTGAATTAGTTCACATCACCAACCCACTGCTTGCCCTATTTGTAGATCACTATTTCACCAGCCTGGTGCATGGTACTATCCACGCTTACTTCACTCGTTGTTCCTGTTGGGGATCTGTGTCCCATTCTGACAACGCTCATTATTTGCGCTTTCCGTGTCTCGGAAACTGTTTTCCCAGCCTGGTGCAGGTCTATAATTTTCTTCCTGGTGTCCTTCGACAACTCTTTGGTCTTGGCCATGGTTGAGTTTGGAGTCTGACTGTTTGAGGCTGTGGACAGGTGTCTTTTATACAGATAACGAGGTCGAACAGGTGCCACTAATACAGGTAACGAGTGGAGGACAGAAGAGCTTAAAGAAGAAGTTACAGTTTTGCCTCACTGTATACTAGCAGTCATTACAATTTATGAGCTTTTTGTGCTGTGTTGCAATGGAACAGTAGAACTCATTTGTATTTTAAGATCTCCATAAACTTCTTATTGTTTGTTTGTCCTTGATTGCTCATCCCCTTTGTAGGATATGTATTTCTTCACTACTCTGTGTTTAACTGTGTTAGTATCTTACTGAAGTTTAATGTCAAACAAATTAAATGTATCCCCACTTTTCATGGTCAGGGTTGTGAGGGCTCCATATCCTTGGAGAACACAGAGTGCAAGTGTACTTGTGCCCTAGATGGGGCAGCAGTCATTTGTAGGGCCGGCTGGGGTTGCTGGGATTTCACAACCACCTCCCCTCCTTCCCATTATTTGCATGACATGGGGACAAAGTTTCTTTGGCTGTACTGGGATCAGCCAAGTGCTGTTCAGCCTAAATATGCTTAGAATTGTATTGAAGGGAGAATGTATGAGGGAAAACTGTGTAGTCAAACACATGGGCATGTGCTGACATGCATATCTCATGATGTGCACGGGTGCTGAACAAGCTGGCCAGTTTTTTCAGGTGGTGTTTTGCACATGTATACAACTGTGTCAATGAATTAAGTGCTCTATTTTCTCATGGTTTCTCTCTGCAGTTCAACTTTGTCGGGAGAATTCTAGGGCCTCGTGGGCTCACTGCCAAACAGCTGGAAGCTGAAACAGGCTGCAAGATAATGGTGCGAGGCAAGGGCTCCATGCGAGACAAGAAGAAGGTTAGTTCTTTCATTTTTTTCCTCAGAAGATTTTGTAAATCCAATTACAGAGTATTGTCCTTTCAGGCTATAGATGTCAGATGGAGAATTATGGGTATAGTGTTTATTTGTGTTTTTTATTCCCACCCTATATTCGTTCTGTTGTCTAGCATGCAATGTATGATGTAAGCCTTTTTTAAACCACATTTTGGTTGTGGTTGACCAATTTGATCAGGTTGTTTAGGTTGTCAGTTAACATGCAGCGTTAAGCTCAGTTAATTTCTATAATGTTTAATGGTTGAGTCGAACAGTTGGATAAATGTCTGGCATTTTGGTCGTTGTTTTGGAGTGTGAGCAGTCAACGGAACCAGCGAGTGACACAACACAAAGAAAACACAAAATGTGATCTGACACACACAGCAGTTAAATGATTGCATAGCTTGGACAGGGTGCCAGTTCATCACCCAGGGCTCAGACAGGGTAAATGTTGCAGCACCAGGCAATGCTACCCCATTTGGCCTTTTCTCCTTCAGATGCAGCCCATTATGTGTTTGTGTGACGTCTTTTCTGTTCGATGTTCACTCACCAAGTCAAGTTTCCAGTAAAGTGGTACCTCAGTTCTTATCCACCTCAGAACTCATTAAATTCGGTTCTCATTTTGACCAGAAAAATGTATCTGTTCTCATCATTTTCTCGGTACTCTGCGCACTTGCTTAAACTTGTATGAGTTAAGCCGCACGACTAATTTCAGCCGAAACTCACGATTCATGATTCACATTTCATGATTCAGTACACAGTGAGTCAGATTCACAATACCCCATTGCTCAGTGAAGATCTATTGGAGATCGCTGCTATTTTCATCGTGTTTTTCTTTATTTTTACATGTACAGTGCTGTAGTCTTAGTGCAAATAAGTCTCCATGGGTCCTAAACCGGTTGTATTGATTGCCAAACGAAAGGGAAACAAGAACTTAATGCTCCAGAGCACAGGAAGCATTAACAGCTATGCTAGTACTGTGGGTTCATCAATAGAGTAAGTGTTTTTGCTTTCACTTTTCACTTTCCGTCCATTCCTCAACTAAATTGCATGAGATTGTTCAACACTTTATTATAAAATAATAAATAAACTTTATTCACAATAAGCATTACTTATTGTAGGCTCCACTACAGTGTTGCTTGAAAGTTTAGTTTAGAACCCTTTAGAATTTTCTGTATTTCTGCATAAATATGACCTAAAACATCATCAGATTTTCATACAAATCCTAAAAGTAGGTACATAGAATCCAGTTAAACAAATGAGACAAAAATATTATACATGGTCATTTATTTATTGAGGAAAATGATCCAAAATTACATGTTAGTGAGTGGCAAAAGTATGTGAACCTTTGCTTTCAGTATCTCCTTTGTTCGTGTCATGATACACTTCCACAAACGTGTTATGAAGAGCAGACTTTGATAGATCCCTGTTCTTTAAATAACACAGGGTGCCCACTCACACCTGATTGTCATCCCATGGATAGAAAACACCTGACTCTAATTTCACCTTCAAATTAACTGCTAATCCTAGAGGTTCACATACTTTTGCCACTCACTAATATGTAATATTGGATCTTTACCTCAATAAAATAAATGACCAAGTATAATACTTTGTCTCATGGTGTTAATTGGGTTCTCTTGATCTACTTTTAAGGACTTTGTGAAAATCTGATCATGTTTTAGGTTCATTATTTATGCCGAAGGAAATATAGAAAAATTCTAAGGGTTTCACCAAACTTTCAAGCACACTGTATATATAGTTATGCTCTACCAAACACTCGTTAAACTCCTCACTTCATATGCATTTAGCTTATGATGAATTTGAGGAAATATCACTTAAAAGTCAGGGGCATCTTGTACAGTGTGAATTTTTTCTGTGGCTCTGGAAACAGGTTAAAGTTTCAATATTCCAATTTCGTAATTGTTTATGGGAAATAAGGAAATGGTCTCGTGATTTCAGGTTCCTTGATAAGCCTTCTAGAACAAATATTAATGCAAGAACGAATGGTACCACTAGATAATACAAACTTTAATATTTTTACATTTTAAAGTTACACACTGCTGTTCGGACCATTCCAGCCACTTTCAAGGCCCATATTCTTTTTTACCGACTTCATGATGTATGCTTTATTTCACAGGGGGTTGTTTGACTAACATGGGTTCATAATAGATAATAGAAATACATGGACATATCCAGAGAGTACAATGTAAGCACGTACATTGTGACATATGTTAGACAGTAAATATTCTCTATATCAAACAGGCAATTCAAATGTGCATGTGATTTCTCATTAAAGATTAAAGAACAATATTTCCAAAATGCCATAGTCTGCCAGACGTAAAGAACAATACACCAGCACCAATGCAAAGATAATGTAGGGCAAGCAAAGATAAATACCAGACAGTTCCATTCCAAGTTTTACTGGAGTCTGTTTGGCCTGCACCACTGTAGAACTAAGACATTCTGCTCGTCTCCAAGGGTGTCTGACACAGTGGAAAAATTATTCACAGTAAAATGAAAAGACTGCTAGTAGAGTAAGAGAGAGGCATTGGAGGAGGGACCTTTTTGATCTTTAGTGTTAAGCAAGAGGGCTGCTGCACGTCAGTATTTCTCTCCCTATATTGTTCAGTTCTTGTTTTATAGATCACGCCAAATTCAGTTTGACTGACCAACAAAATCAAGAATAGAACATTATGATGTTTAAATATAAGCTGTACTTAAATGAAAGCTGCTTTTCAAAGTACCTTATCTCTGCCATGCCTTCATTATAGTAAAGATTTATTATTCTAAAAGATCTTGATGTAAATGTCTTGTTAAGAGCTCTAGATGAACCCTCCATCCTTGTCATTACTAATAGAATGTCGCATTTTGATTTGGTTATTGTCAGGTGTGTAATGTTAGTATGCATAATATGGTAGAAATGGTCAGTACCCTGATTTCTTTATAAGCAATTTCAAGTGAATAAAATGTATAAGTGACAAATGTGGTGGTGATCAGCTCTGAAATCTGTGTATTAGCTGCAGGTTCCAAACAGAAACACAATCTGGATCCATTCACTGTACAGGACATAAAAGTAAATATGTAATCAGCCAATCATTTACATTTACAGCATTTAGCAGACGCCCTTATCCAGAGCAATCTTACAATCCAAGCAATTGTGGGTTAAGGGCCTTGCTCAAGGACCCAACAATGGCAGCTTGGCAGAGATGGGATTTGAACCCTGGACCTTTTAGTCTATAGTCCAGTACCAGTACCACAGTCCCAAGTTTGATTCTTACATTTTTCATCTAGGCTGTAAGCAGGTCGGGTTTTTTTTTTGAGTCTTGTCCTAACAAGGTTTTTACCTTATAACGTTGAGGGATTTTCCTTGCCACTGTCGCCCTACATTTACATTTACAGCATTTAGCAGACGCCATTATCCAGAGCGACTTACAATTGGTACAGTCTTACAATCCAAGCAATTGTGGGTTAAGGGCCTTGCTCAAGGACCCAACAGTGGCAGCTTGGCAGAGGTGGGATTTGAACCCTGGACCTTTTGGTCCATAGTCCAGTACCTTAACCTCTAGGCTACCACAGTCCCCACAATCACATGGCAGCAACTCGACAGCGCATACATTTAGACATGTAGACATGGTCAGGATGACGTGTTGGTGTTGGAAGGGCTTGACTGAGTATTTCAGACACTGCTGAATCTCTAGGGTTTACAGAGAATGGTCCGAAAAAGAGGAAGTATCCTGTGAGCAGAAGTTCTCTGGGTGAAAATGCCTTGGTGAAGCCAGACGTTAAACGAGAATGGCCAGACTGGTTCGAGCTGACACAAAGGCAACAGTAACTCAAGTAACCACTCGGTACAACCAAGGTACGCAGAAGAGCATCTCTGAATGCACAACATGTCGAACCTTGAAGCACATGGTCTCCAGCAACAGAAGAAAACTGTCTCAATTGTAAGTTGCTCTGGATAAGAGCGTCTGCTAAATGACATAAATGTAAGACCACACCAGGTGCCACTCCTGTCAGCTAAGAATAGGAAACTGAGGCTACAATTTGCACAGGCTCACCAAGTTTGAACAATGGAAGATTGGTTAAACGCTGCCTGGTCTGATGAGTCTCGAGTTCTGCTGCATCATTCAGATGGGAGGGTCAGAATTTGGAGTAAACAACATGAAAGCATGGATCCATGATGCCCTGTCTCATAGCTCAGGCTAGTGGTGGTGGTGTAATGGTGTGAGGGACACTTTATGCCCCTTATTACCAACTGAGCATTGTTTAAACACCACAACCTGCCTAAGTATTGTTTCTGACCCTGCCAATTCCTTTATGACCTGTGTACCATCTTCTGATGGCTACTTCCAGCAGGATAATGTGCCATGTTGCATAGCTCAGATCATCTCAAACTAGTTTCTTGAACATGACAATGAGTTCACTGTACTGAACCGGCCTCCACAGTCACCAGATCTCAATCCACTGGAGCAGCTTTGGGATGTGGCGGAACGGGAGATTTGCATCAATATGGACCAGAATCGCTGAGGAATGTTTCCTGCACCTTGTTGAATCTGTGCCACAAAGAATTAAGGCACTTCTGAAGACAAAGGAGGTCCAACTTGGTACTAGCAAGCTGTACCTAATGAAGTGGCAGGTGTGCGTGATTTTTAATCACCTTAAATTCACATTCAGCTTGACTTACTAATAAAATTTAAAAACATAGGACTTTCATGAAAGCTGATTTTCAGAGAATATTGGTATGGCAAATATTTTCAACTAAAACACTCACATTTTGAGTCTTCCATGTCTTTTTTATTAAACTATTAGATCTTGATTTTAATAAGTTCTGAATGAGCCTCTAGTCTACATCGCAAAACAGATTTGTGCTAAAGAGTTTTCCAGAAATCATTCCAAGCTGAATTCATAGACTTTATACTTCTTACTTTCAAGGTGAAAATAAATTAGTGACACCCATAGTGATGATCAACCCTGAAGTCTATGTATTTGCTGCAGGCTCTTTTTTGGAGTCAATAAATCTGGCGTTCTACAAGCTGTGACGTTCCTTTGTACTTACCAGCATAAATTCTGCTGCCTGTGGTTACAGAATGATGAATGGTAATGTGCTGAAAAGAATACTGAGAAGCAATATGGCAGACAGGACTCTGTGCTGTGCTAATTCAGAGTGATGGGTGAATAACTGAAATGCAATGTGTGGAGATCCTCCAGGTACAACCCTTGGCAGAAGTAATGGAATCATCCCACTTGAAGGAAGTTCACCCAGCTTTTTCACTTTCTAGCAAATAAACAAATCACAGATATGACACCAAACAATTTTCATTTAATAGCTGAATGTTCTGGCTTTGCGAAGCACACCTCATACCAATTAAAGTAATTATTTTGGCATATTTTTCCAGATCAAGTAGAGGAAAATATTATGGAATCACTCCATGTTGAGGAAAAAAATCATCTCCAAATAAATTACTGAATTATTTGAGGCGTTGTCTTTACTTGAAAAACAATATTCTTCATGAAGCTGGTTCCAACTTTCTTTAATAGTACTTGACAGATCAGCTTTGCAGGATTGAGCCTAGTTATGGATACATTTTTTTTTTTTCCCACCATAAATTTTCAATTGAATTGAGATCCAACCATGTCCCTGTCATGATAACAAAACCCTAATATTCCTGCTATTCTTTGTTTTGTAGTGAGTGGAATTTCAAATGATGAAACAAATCTTTTGTGGCTGTTTGTTCAACACCTTCCTTGTGATACACAAACCACTGTGAGGCGATACATTCAGACCTCTCTCATCTTTCTAATTGGGAGAACTTGCACAATCAGTGGCTGACTAAATACTTTTTTGCCCCACTGTAGATGTGCATGCCTCATCACTTAACGATTACATTGTTTTTTCCTCTGCTTGAGCTGCAAAAAAGTATGGCATTAATTAAAATGATTTAATTTGAGAGCTGTCAGAATGTTCAGTTTTTAAACAAAATTGTTTGGTGTCATATCTGTATATATTTGCTACAAAGTTCAAACACTGGGTGAACATGCTTCAAGTGTGGTGATCCTATCATTTTTGCCAAGGGTTGTATGATGCCATGCTTCTGCAATGTTACACAAACATCACAAACCTCACCCAAAACCTCACTGGACATGATTGAAGTGCATTTGCGCAGGTCTTCTTTTGAAGCCGTTGCACATCTGAACAATGTTTAGAGACGAGTTAAACACCGTCAGTAAATGATGGTTTGTCAAGGCTGACATTTACATTTTCCAAAACTTTTCACCAGGGAGCTTATGTTGATAAAGGCGCTGCATTCTGCTGTCATGATGACTTGTCAAAATCACTCTAATGAGGAGTGTGGCTTGTCTTTGCACATGCAAATACTCTAAAGAAATCTGTACCTTTCTAATACGCCTCTGTCAGAATTTTTTTCATTCCAGTGACAGTTGACATTGCCACAGAAGAAAGTAGTGAATAAATGAAGAAGGGAAATGAGGAATGTGGCGCATGTAGAGGGGGTTGTAGAAGAGTACTGAACAAGCCAGGCTTCAAACAGAGATACCATCTGGATCCATGTGCTTTCTTACTTCCACTTAAATTAGACTTACAAACATAGTTACTTGGATAGACACATAGGAGGATGTGAAATATTCATACTTTATTGATGTATTGGAAATGAAAGGCCAGACCATTTATTCCAAGGTCAACACCTGTCTATATTATATATATATATATATATATATATATATATATATATATATATAAAATCTCAGCAGTCTGAGAGTCAGAAATCTTGCTTCTTTGTGGGTGACCAAATACTTATTTTCCACCATGATTTACAATTAAACAATGTGATTTCCAGGATTTCTTTTTCTCATTTTGTGTCTAATAGTTGGTGTACCTTTGATGAAAATTACAGACCTTTCTCATCTTTCTAAGTAGAAGAACCTGCACAATCAGTGGCTGACTAAATACTTTTTTGCCCCACTGTACATGCACTTAATATTCCGATGCCAGCTGGATGTCTGCAGTTATTTGATTATTAAAGTAGTCATGTATACAACATGCTCATCTAGAAATCAGATCTAAAAATCTGTTAAAGAGAGCTGGATTTTATCCCAGTAATCAGAGTACTCATAGCATGTATACCATTTACCTGATTTCAATCAGATTCGGCAGTCTGCGCATGTGCACAGAGCGGCTAGCTGGAAAAAACATGGTTGCCAGGTCTGCTTATTGTTAAAGATTTTGCTTCTTTCGAGGCTTATTTATATAGACCAGCTGGGCGATTTGGGATCTGGCAACCCTGGAATTAAACACAGCACCTGCTAAATGGATATAGAAAACTTTGTGGAGACTCTGAGACGCAGTATATACTTCAAGAAAATGAAGAATTTGATTATTTAATATTAAAAATTGAAGTTTACCTCAACACCTTTCTGTGAGATTATTGGCTGGGTCATGTAAACTCAGAGGTTTCCCATTACCTGATTACTCAATTGCATGTATACTCCTTGATCGCATTACTTACAAAATCAGATTTTCTGCAGTTATTGGATTATTAAGTGCATGTAAACGCACTCACTCAATGTTTTTGGGGCTGATACCTTTCAGCGCCATTGGCCAATAGTTGGTACCAATTGAGGCTGGATGCCACTTTCAGCGCAATCAAGACATGAAACATGGACTGCATCTGAAACCGCGTACTTCTATACTGATCAATACTCGAAAGCAGTACTGGTAGTGCGCCTGAGGTTCTATGCATGCTGCACACTCTCATACTGAAAGAGCATAGTGCAGTGTCTACTGGATGGAACCTAGTTTGTACTGTTGTACACAGCCATGGTCTAAACTGGTTTATTACCATTTACAATGACTATCCGCACAATCAGCTGAATACAATATGGAGTTTCTTCCACTGTGCACGTGGCAGAGGTTAGAGTCTGTATTTCCATATAGCTTTTCAGCTAGGAAGTGCAGGAAGCTGTGACTGAAGGGGTTCACGCCTGGCTGCACTCCCAAGAGGAACTCTAGATGGAAATACAGAAATGGGGTTCATGCAGGGCTGTAGGAGATTATCTTGCAAAATATGGCTAATTTGTTTCACGCAATTAATTGACTCTCAGGATCAGCTAAATTGGAGAGATATTGGCCGATCGCATATTTGGATGGAAAATCTTCCCGGAAAATTGTCCTGATACTGATACATTGCCAATCGATCCTTCCATCTCTGTTGAAAATGTTTCTGTTTTGCATTTTTCTTGAAATTAATACAATGTGCTCAATTACTAATAGGTAATTGAAGTCAATATGTGAATCATTAATAAGTAGAATATAAATTAAAGTAACAGCATGGTGGCTTGGTGGGTAGCACTGCCGCCTCACAGCAAGAAGGTCCATGGTTCAATCCCCAGGTGGAGCGGCCTGGGTCCTTTTGTGTGGACTTTGCAGGTCCTCCCCGTGTCTGTGTGGGTTTAGTCCGGATACTTTGGTTTTCTCTCACAGTCCAAAGACATTCGTGTGTGTGTGTATGTGCCCTATGATGGACTGGCGACCTGTCTACGGTTGGTCCTGCCTTGCACCCTATGCCGCTGGCTAGGCAGCGCCTCTCCCACGACCCTGTTAAGACCCGGATAAGAAAGTGAGCGATTGAGTGAGTGAGCGTATGCTCCCCTGATCTAAACCTTATTGATCATTTTTAGGGGCACTTGAAGACAGATATTGTGAAATCGTACTGTGATAACATGGATCATAACATTTTGCACAAACTTGTGTAGCCATTGCCAGCTCAAGTACCTCCTTATTAAAGCTCTAATGAAAAAAAGGGACAGTGGCTATATCCGTGTTCCCCAAATGAAACTAGACCTCTTTACTACATCACACATGGTCAGATCCTCAGTTGGGGTGTTCATAGTAATTGATTGTACTGTTGATCTGAGCTCTTTGTTAAACAGAAATTGACACGATGAAAAACGCAGCTGGAGACTGTGCATTCAGTGAGGCCCTAATGATTTGGTCTGGAAAGCATAGTTTCTATGGAAACATCCCTGAAGTCAGATGTCAGAACCGGACATGTGTCTGCAACCGAATGGTTTAGGGGAACAGCTGCCACCATAAGCAGCGTTCTTTATCCATGGCTTTATCCAAGGCACAACATTGTAGCCATGTACTGTCACAACCAATAACTGTGTCCACAAAGCATAATCAAATGTGAGCAGTGAAGTCTCCCCACAGGCATTTCTTATGGCACCACATACAAACAAACCGGGTAGGCAATATGGCACGAATATAGAACATTTTCAAAATGCGTGATATTGATAAAGTTTTGTTGCTGACCTGCAAAAATATCTAGCAATTCTAGTTATTATAGTAAAAGAGATTTTTTTTTTTTATATAAATCTTAAAATTCTTACTTTCTAGACGATATTTTTTAATAATCATTTATACAAGGAAGGAGTGCTCAGGTAGTGCAGCGGTCAAATGTACTAGCCCATCAAAGTTTTGAGACTTGACAATGCCTCTAGTCTGGCTGGGCGGCCAAATAAGAATAGGCAGTGTCAGAGGCAGCGGAGGTCGGATGGGGATCATCAGTCTGTCACTGCAACAGTAGCCCAATTCTCCAATCGAGGCATTGGTAAAAAATGTATAAAGTGGAATTAGTGCTTTAGACCACTGTGACACACGAGCACTATATTTATGTAAATAGATTTCAAATGAAATTTTCTTGTCTGGTATTTTGGTCATTAGGAATGAATGTATTAAATATAAATTTGTATTCACTTTGATTTACAATAATGTGTTGTATATGACTGAATGAATGTTTATTTTTCAGTATCCATATTTTCCAATGCCAAGTATACTTGATGTATACAGTAAATAGAACAGTTCCCTCCCCCAAGTTAGGCTATTTATTAAGGAGCAGTCAAGTCGTTTTGTATCAAATTGTCGGTAATAAATATTCCAGTCTCGCGACTGGAGAGGATATGTATGCAGCCGATTCAGATATTTGCAAATGAGATCTGATGACCGTGCTCTCACATTCTTTTATCTTTACAGGAGGAGCAGAACCGTGGTAAGCCAAATTGGGAGCACCTAAACGAGGACCTGCATGTGCTCATCACAGTGGAAGACTCACAGAACCGTGCCGAGATCAAACTCAAGAGAGCTGTGGAGGAAGTTAAGAAGCTTCTTGTTCCTGCAGTGAGTCATGTCTCCTTTCTTACCTTTCTCCCACTTAGTCTGCATGTATTTATTAGAACACATGGTTTAAAAATGCCAAGTGGCAAAAACCCATTGATTTGCTTCAACAAACAGGATGCGTGTCTCGTATAAAAACATGCTGCCTACGCACTGATAAATGTATTTGCTCAGTAGAAGCTAACCCGATCTATAACAGTGGGGCAAAAAAAAAAAAAGTATTTAGTCAGCCACTGATTGTGCAAGTTTCTCCTACTTAGAAAATGAGAGAGGTCTGTAATTTTTTATCATAGGTACACTTCAACTATGAGAGACAAAATGAGAAAGAAAATCCAGGAAATCACATTGTAGGATTTTTTAGGATTTTTAAAGAATTTAATTGTAAATTATGGTGGAAAATAAGTATTTGGTCAACAACAAAAGTTCAACTCAATACTTTGTAAGATAACTTTTGTTGGCAATGACAGAGGTCAAATGTTTCCTGTAAGTGTTCACCAGGTTTGCACACACTGTAGCTGGTATTTTGGCCCATTCCTCCATGCAGATCTCCTCTAGAGCAGTGATGTTTTGGGGCAACACTTACTTTCAACTCCCTCCACAAAGTTTCTATGGGGTTGAGGTCTGGAGACTGGCTAGGCCGCTCCAGGACCTTGAAATGCTTTTTACGGAGCCACTGCTTTGTTGGCCGAGCGGTGTGTTTGGGATCATTGTCATGCTGGAAGACCCAGCCACGTTCCATCTTCAATGCTCTCACTGATGGATGGAGGTTTTGGCTTAAAATCTCACGATACATGGCCTCGTTCATTCTTCCGTTAACACGAATCAGTCGTCCTGTCCCCTTTGCAGAAAAACAGCGCCAAAGCATGATGTTTCACAGTAGGTGTGGTGTTCTTGGGATGCAACTCAGCATATTTCAGCATAGTTGAGTTTTTACCAAAAAGTTTTATTTTGGTTCCATCTGACCACATGATATTCTCTCAATCTTCTTCTGGATCATCCATATGCTCTCTGGCAAACTTCAGACGGGCCTGGACATGTACTGGCTTAAGCAGGGGGACACGCCTGGCACTGCAGGATCTGAGTCCCTCTCGGCGTAGTGTGTTACTGATGGTAGCCTTTGTTACTTTGGTCCCAGCTCTCTGCAGGTCATTCATCAGGTCCCTCCGTGTAGTTTTGGGATTTTTGCTCACCGTTCTCATGATCATTTTGACCCCACGGGATGAGATTTTTTGTGGAGCCCCAGATCGAG
The DNA here is from genome assembly GCA_025084515.1 of Ancistrus triradiatus. Taxonomy (NCBI): domain Eukaryota; kingdom Metazoa; phylum Chordata; class Actinopteri; order Siluriformes; family Loricariidae; genus Ancistrus; species Ancistrus triradiatus. The sequence goes on along the minus strand of JAJAGP010000591.1, from coordinate 237,064 downwards.
GGAGATTATCAATGGTCTTGTATGTCTTCCATTTTCTTACAATTGCTCCCACAGTTGATTTATTCACACCAACCTGCTTGCCTATTGTAGATTCACTCTTCCCAGCCTGGTGCAGGTCTACAATTTCTTCCTGGTGTCCTTCGACAGCTCTTTGGTCTTGGCCATGGTTGACTTTGGAGTCTGACTGTTTGAGGCTGTGGATAGGTGTATTTTATACAGATAATGAGGTCAAACAGGTGCCATTAATACAGGTAATGAGTTTAGGACAGAAGAGCTTCTTAAAGAAGAAATTACAGGTCTGTGAGAGCCAGAAAGCTTGCTTGTTTGTGGGTGACCAAATACTTAATGTCCATCATAATTTACAATTAAATTCTTTAAAAATCCTACAATATGATTTCCTGGATTTTTTCGCTCATTTTGTATCTCATAGTTGAAGTGTACCTATGATGAAAATTACAGACCTCTCTCATCTTTCTAAGTTGGAGAACTTGCACAATCAGTGGCTGACTAAATACTTTTTTGCCCCACTGTAAATATGCTCAGCATGACAGTTAGAAGAGACGGTGTTGGAGAAAACGCAAGGACTAACGCTAAAGGAGAAAATAGCTATACTCACTTAGTGTGACATTTCATAGGTGAGCAGTGTGGGCAGTTTTAATGGGCTTAATTGCCTGTGCTTAAAATGTAATGAGAGACATGAGACAGAGGGGTCGAGACTCTGGGCTCCTGCTACGACCGTCAGAAGCCACTGCGTTGCCGTCAGGCACAGAGCAGAATGGTAATGAATCCACGGGTCTTAATGAAGTGACAGCAGGTTAGCAGGAGATGCCTGTGAGGTTTAAAGGGAAAACAGAATTATGTGCACTCTAAACTCCAGGGCAGATAAAGGTCTGTGTAGTGAGTGCTTGGAACCCGAAAGATGTAAGCGACATTTATCAAACTTTACTGGAAATATAAAATTAATGGTACAAAAACTTTGGTCTGAGTGGAGTCTATTAATTTAGCCTGATTATATTTTATTAAAAAGTGGCTGAAGATTCATTTGTTTGTCTGGTTTTATATAGATAGATGGATGGATATAGAGGTGACGTCCAACCTTGGGTCTGTCGTGAATATAGATATTGATGCTGATGCAACGTTAAATTAAACTAATTAACAAACTAAACACAGCGGGAAACCTGTGTTTGAGAATCTGAAGTGCAGACATGATTGGCTGTGTCAGAGGGTGGAAAGTTTGAATGGTAATTCACTTCCTGCCAACCCATCCAACTGATCAAGGTGTCCCAAAAAGGAGACAGATGGAAGCAGCGAGCTTGGTTCACTCCTTCATGCAGATTTATGCTCACGCTCGATGTCCGAGATCTGCCGGGAAAACAAAAAGGGGGAGGGGTGGAAGGGTGTTTGAGAAATAAATAAATTTATCCGTACTTGCATGCAGTACTGTGCAAAAGTCTTAGGCCACCATTAATTAGATTAGATATACCATTGTTTTAGCAATGGTATAATGACCATATATGGTTATTTCTCAGTATCTTATTAGAAAATACAGAAATACAGGAAATGTGTATGCAGTATTAAAATACCAAAAAAACAGCATTTATAGGCTGTTATAGACCTAAACTTGAAAAATCTGGCAGCTTCACCGGGATGCCAAGTTGGCCCTTCTACAGTCTGAAGGAGCTTGATTAGGTATGGTCTTTTTGGAAGGGTAGCAGCCAAGAAACCACAGGGGAACAGGGTGACAATGCTAAGATATTAAACTTCTCACAAAGATTGGAATGAAGGTCAGTGTAAAAGGAGTAATACAGAGTGACAAATCCAAGTTTGAAATTTTTGGGTCAAATCGTTGACAATATGTTACATATGTTCATAAAGTCTTTGCTAAAATTCAGTCCTGTTACTGTATATGAGGAACAGGACTGAATTTTCAGCATCGGACACTGAGTACATTCTAATGATTTACCACAAATGTGTAGTTTAACAATAAACATTTTAAAAAAATATTTAGGAAATAAGATTAGTTTTTGAGATTTACCTTCTCAGTCATAGTTATATGCAGGACAATGTACATGAAAAAATGTAGAGAGGACTTTTGTTTTGGTCTTCTCATGGTCTTCAGAAGATCGAAATGATACAACTTCCTATTGAACATGTGACTTAAATTTGTGATTAGTCCATCATTTTCAGAAGTGAGAATATGTTAGGGTGACAGGACCGAGTGAAAACCTGGGGACATGATTAATTGTGTATTTTAAAGAAATATTTGTTCATAAGAAATCCATAATATTTTGAGGGCAAATTCTATATTCTTGTGTCACTCCATATTGCATCTATGTTCTGAAGGATTTGAATCATTATAGAATCATTTAAGAGACCAGAGACAGCTAATACTATTTTTTTCAGTGTTCTAAGTAGTTTTGTAGTAATGTTTTAAATAATATTCCTTAAATTTGCAATTGCATCAGTGTGCAGGACGCTTGACCTAATAATAAAATGTTTTTAGTTAATTAGTTAATTATATTGATGAACTATCTACACATGTAATGTCCTGGGGACGGAAATGGCGCCCATTCGATTAAATGGCTCAGCTACTGATGACATAGTTCAGAAGTTCTGATTTGAATGGATCTCCATGGGCATGGGAAGATTTACATTTTGAAGAAATGTGCCCAGTGTAAACTGGCCTCTGGGCTGCACTGTAAAGCGAAGCAGTTGAAGAAGAGAACAGGAGAGAATGCAAGCTTTAAACAATGTGTGTAACTCTGAATCTGAGCTAGGGGGTGAGGTGGAATGCGCCTCTCGTTGTGCTGCCATGGTAATCCTCATAGGATTCTGCTTATCCGAGATTGACAGTGGTACCCTTTTGCTGGCACATAGTTATGAATGGAGGTTCAGCTCTTTCTACATTTTAGTAGTGTTGACATCAGATGGCTCTGACCACAGATAAACATGATCCTTCTTGTTTTCTAAGCCAGAGGTCAGTACTGAAGGTATATTTAGTGACATTTGAATTTCTGCACATTGTTACTTATGTTTATTTTAATTCGCCTCGTTGTCCTATTGCATTCAGTGTTTTTGAACACAGGAAAGATAGTTTATTGTAGTTATAGTTGTGTGTTTGTGGAATATCATGTGGAGTGGAGTGAATATAAACCAATCCTTGCCCTTGGTCTTCTGAATGTCTCATGTATCTTAAATATCACACTTCAGTGTGCTAGAGCTCATCTTTTCTATCCTCTTGTTCGTTATGGTGAAGTAATTAGATATAAAAAATAAGTCCTCTGTAGCAACAGATTTTTCTTAAAGGAAAACAGGAGCTAAATTCATCTTAATCCTCAACATTACATTTGGCAGTATTGGGTTATTCTTAAAAACTGTAAATGCATAAACACAGACGTGCACTGTGTCCTGTTTAACAATACACTTCCACAACCCCCACCCAAGACTAACAGGATAGGGGTGGATTCTTCCAAACAACTAAAAATATCTAGCTATCTATTTTTGTAGGCTGTCAGTGTGACCGTGCTGTACTTTGAAAGGTTGATAGGTGTCCATAGGAAAGGTTGGTTTCTTTATTTTGTTAATGAGGTATTATTATATCGTTTTGACTACAGTCATGCAGAAACTGCTGTTTTAACTGTTTTGTGGCTCACACTTGCCCATATCATGATTTGAGGCTTTTCAAAATGCCAACATCAGCATTGTAGGCAAAGTGCAAATTCATACACATGTACACAAATCCACACAGGCACATGCTGATCCTGGTCTGAATGGCGCTGCTTTTCTTTCACCTCTGTGCATGCTGACAAAGTTTAGATCATTCTGTGGTGTGTCTGCTGTGCTGAACCCTGCCCTGGCCTGAAACTGCACTGCAATTGCGACAGAGTGGAGCTGCTAAATGTCCTGTTGGATTTTCCAGTTAGACTCAGTTCCATGAAAGAGCAAGTTGAACTACTAACCACACTAACTGTATTAGTTACAATTAGTAAAAACAACAGCGATACTGAAAAAATGTGTGGACATTAATCCTACGTTTGGAAAATTTAATGGAGAAACACATTTTATGATGGAGGTACTGGGCTGTTTTACAGCAGACACAACAAGAGCATCTGTGATAACAGACAATGTAGTATTTAGTAACAATCCATCGCAATACTCTAGAGCAGTGGTTGCCAAACATTTTCTGCAGTGCCCCCTTTGTAGATAAGCTGCATTTCTTTAAAAAGTGGTGAGTCAAGACCAAGAATTGAATCACTGGAGCTCTGAGGTGACCATTTATCAACATGGCTGAGGAAAATATAGATGTTTCCAACAGTTTCCATTAACACATTGCACAAGCGTCTCAGAAGGTCTCTGTGATATCTTTATATAGCAAAGCAGCGAACCTTTCATGCCATGTTACATACAAGCTATGCATGGTAGATACTTTAGCCATTAATACACAGACTAGCAGTTGGGATAGGGGTGGGGCAGTGAAACATTTCCCTAGTTTGTTTTTCCCTGCATTGATTGATGGGAGTTGAGTTGATTATTTCACTGTGTGAAACAACAGTTTATGCAACGAAGATGTTTCCGTCTGACTGTTTTCATGGAATTTTCTTTAGGAGTAAATCATGACATTTTCCCCCCAAAGCATTGGTGTAATAAAGCATATTCCTGATGTAAAGAACAGAAATAATTCGACGAAAGACTAGCTGACATTTGAAAAGACACAACTGATTTGGACTAGAAGCAGACAGCAGAAATGGAGGTACAGGGGCTTGAAAGTTTGTGAACCCTTTACCGGTTTCTGTGTTAATCTAGAATATATATGAAATCTGTTATATATTTTATATTACGCAGTCTAACCTCGTTATCTTGCTCCTCGTTATCACACCAAACTCTTTTCTCGTCCCCTGTGATGGCAGGATGGATTTCCCGTCACGCACTTTACCTCGAAAAGCCGCCAATCTTTGCTCTCGCCCTCGCCATTCTTGAAAAGTGACAAATGTCTTGCCAGCAATTAAATTCTACCCCCTTAAGCCGCCAAGTTTTCAGAAGGCCGGTCGTTAGGTGTCACTTTAATCCTATTGACGGGATTGTAATACCGAGCTTACTGGCCACACCCCCTACTCACCTGCCTCATTCGTTTAAGATGCTTTTGGGCAAAAGATACGATGAAACGAATAGAAACCGTACATGTACATGTTCATGTACATTGTAAATGTGATTGTATGATCAGTATGCTCAGTAACACACATTGTCAGCCTCAGGTCTGAATGTCACTGCCTTTGTCTAGGTTTTTGCAACCTTGTTAAGTCACCAAACTCGCCTCCCATCGAAAATAGCCATGAAACAAATGTAGGCGAGATAGCAAGGTACGACTGTATATATTTCTGCATAATATGACCTTGACAAATGAGACAGAAATATAACACTTTTGTTTAATATTTTTATTGAGGAAAATGATCCAATATTACATATCAAAACATGAACTTTTTCTTTAACCGTGTTTTGCTGTGACCCATGTTCTGTTGAGAGTTCACACAGACAGATGTGGGACATTTTAATTTCATATAATTTATCAATTACATTTTCTATCAATGATAGGAAGCAGTCATCGCTCAGATGCAGCAAAACAGGTCTTTATCATGATTTTATGAAGACAGACAGACAGACATGTTCTTTTTGGCTTTCTCCTCTCAACCCTGCTATGCACACTGTTGTTCCTGATGGTCTACTCATGAACATTAACATTAGGCAATGTGAGAGAGACTGTTAGTTGCTTAGAAGTTACCTGGGCCATGTGTGGTGAAGATCAGACTTTCATAGATCCCTGTTATTTAAATACAAGAGGGTGCCCACTTGCACTTGATTGTCAATCCAGTGCTTGAAAGTACCTGACATTAGTTTCACCTTCAAATTAACCTCTAATCCTACAGATTTACATTTGCCAATTAATGATATGTAATATTGGATCATTATCCTCAATAAATAAATGGCCAAATATTATTTTATGTTATATTATATTGGGTTTTTCTTTGTTTCATTTCATTCTTTATCTACTTTTAGGACGTCTGTGAAAATATGATGGCATTTTAGGTCATTTTTATGCAGAAATACAGACAATTCTAATGGGTTCATACATTTTCAAGCACCACTGTACATAGAGAAGCAGAAAGAGAACAGGAGAGTGTGAGAGAACATGCTGATTCCAGACTGATGGGGGTAATATGAGCTGTTTCTTTAACCTTTGTGCTCTACATGTTCATTTTGTTTGACTTGTTTGGACAGTGGTAAAGTAACTCATACTCGGTTTGTTAGCACATATGAAACTGTAGCTATTCTACACATTATCAGCTTAACACTACTGAATCCTAGCACCATGCCATACAGATTGGTTTTGTTTTTATACATAATGTGTATCACATGGGTTCTTGATCTGTTCATGATCGGTTCATGAATACTTAATGGTATTTAAGAAATAGTTGCCTTCACATTGAAGTTATACTCATTTAAAATGGCGTGTTTAAAATTTTCCAGTTTTACCCTGAATACTTTTAAAAGGGTACAAACATTTGAGTTTTAAGGCTGTCTGTTTTACTAACCCTCTGACCAGCCTCCTCAAACTCAGGTATGGCCAATCGTCCTCGCGTAACGCCCAATCCAGCCAGAAGGCCCAAACCCAAGTAACCATGGTGGTTCCCATTTCCACTGTGCCACCTGAGCAGCATTTATGTATTATCCATTGCATTATGTATTACTTACACATTGTCCACCAATGACTTCTAAATGAGTTGTTATATATAAATCAGCACCTTCTGACCATTCAATAATTCAAATTCTGGTATGTTCATTAATATTCTATATTTAAGCAGTAGAACCTGAAAGGGAGTGTGTTATTGCCAATAACTAATCACAACTGCGATTTGTTTACAGGCACGAATAGGGGGTGGGTATTGGAAAGGACTTCACGATACGATACGCGGGTCACGAGACGATTATATCACGATACATTGCAACACAATATATATATAAAAACAGCTGTAGAACACCCTTATCTGTTTTCTGTTCATAGTACTTGCAGGGATTAGAAAAACATTAATAGAAAAAATTAGGTAATTTGCAGGAAAGGTCTACTGTACAGTCCTAACATCAAATGTTTAAAAAAAGGCACATTAAAATACCAGTTAATATCAGACAGGTATTTTTGAGTTATTCTAACAGGCTTTCAAGTGCCTTTGATGGGAATTCAAAAAATGAGTGTGTGTATTTTGGCAGGCGGAGGGTGAGGATAACCTGAAAAAGATGCAACTGATGGAACTGGCAATTCTCAACGGGACATACCGAGATGCCAATATCAAGTCACGTAAGAGTGAAGCTTTTATATATCGCTCTCTGTACACCTGGCCTGTCAGTCTCCACCTGATTCCTTCCTAGTTCCACATCAGCTCTGTCTTCACCATGCCTGTTTAAACATTAGATGCTCTTTTCATAGTTCTTAAGCAATTAACCTGCCTGTGTGTGTGTACTGTGTTACTTGTGTCTCTCAGTAGCTGCTTTATATTTACATGATGTGATACGAGATGTGTTGTGTGTTATTTGTTTCATTTCTCCCCTCTTTGTCCATGTTCTCTTCTGTATGTTTCTATTCTTGCTCTTGTATAGCAGCACTGGCATTCTCTCTGGCTGCCAGTGCCCAAGCTCCTCGCATCATCACTGGCCCATCCCCTGTGATGCCCGCTGCAGCTCTGCGTACTCCTGCCCCTGCTGCCCCCACCCTCATGCCCCTCATCCGACAGATCCAGACCTCTGCCCTCATGCCTGCAGGCACCCCTCACCCCGCTGCCTCTTTGGTACCCCAGGCACCTGAGTCCGGCATCATCTATGCCCCATACGAATACCCCTACACTCTGGCCCCTGCCACCTCTATACTTGAGTATCCAATTGATACCACTGGTGTATTAGGTAAGTGGTTGACTTCGAATCTGTTTTTGGCTTGCGCTAAGTGAATAGGAAACCTTTTGGTGCCAATGTCCTTTTCCACTGTAGGGCTGAGTAGTTCTGCAGGGGGTTCCAAATTCAGTAGTGTTTATGTGGAGATGGTTCAAATTTGAATGAATTCTGATGGAATTGGACGGCGATGTAGATGATCACTAGTATAATAACATCACTGTAAGTGATGTGACAGTAGTAGGGAAAGTCATTGATGATGTACTAATTTAACATTTTTTATGGGGTATGTGGTTTTTGGGAGGATGTGTCTGCTCTGGTTAGCATGTGGGTTGGTAGTAAGGCTTAAGTACAAAAAAGTAATTATCCAATGGATAGTTTAGCTACAGCTATGCGTCATCTAAATAAGTAGACTGTAACAGACAAAGTTTTGCTTTGGACAATGTCAATCTCAGCATAATCGTATCAGAATAGCTGTTTCAGGTAGGAGAGATTTTTGTACCTGGTGACAGCAAACTCCATCCTTTAAGGATCTGTATGCTGATCGGTACTCCCGCTTCCTCCGACAGTCCAAAGATCTCCATTAGGTTAATTGATTACACCAAATTGGCCCCACTCGAGTGTATATATGTAACTAGTCTTGATGTAACCTTGGGTGTGTGTGTTGCTGAAATGGCCATTGATACTGATAGTGACGTTAAATAAACCAAACAAACAAACAAAAGTCGGTTGAACACAGTACACTGCTGAAGCTCAATATCATTCTGATGTCATAGATGTTTTCCCATTTAGACGTGAAGCCTCCTTTACAGCAGATCAACTTTCCATACATGTTGCATTTAGCCTTTTGTTTCTCTCAAAGTGAAGCCAAACTTTTTTGAGAGTCCATCTTCTGCTAATGCTCTAGCAGAGCATATCAACAAAAATAGATGGGTAAATAAGCAGATAAATGCCTCCTTAATACAAATGTATTTTTGCTCTGATCGCAGCTGTGTCTTTGAATTATTGGAATCAAAATTGTATTTCAGTTTCAGTTCGGTTTTGGTACCCAACCCTGGTGTTGAGGAAGCAAAGTATTTATAATCACTCTGCCATTTGGATGAGTACTTTCCTACTAATATATGGAATGCTGGTCTGCTAATGATATTACTAGACAGACATGTCAGTACTAACTTATCAGAGGAAAGCCGAGTCATCAGTATTGTTTATATGCATCGTATGTTTGTGTAGTTCTTTACATGTTATATTTATATGAATGGCTGTGCTACTATGTACAGTGCACAAAAAGTTCATGAGAGAACAAAGTGTAGCTCTGATAACTGCTTTATTTTTATTCCGTGACAGATCCGGTCAGTCACTACAAGTCATCACTTTATTTTTTTTATTAAATGTTTACTTGTCCTGATTAAGCTGCATGACATAAGGAAATCTGAATCATCCTCACAAGCCCGTGTCAGCATGACAAAGCCCGATGTGGTCATGGAAACCCTGCAGTCCTACAGTGGAAAACAGACTTTAGTACTTTTTTTTGTTATTGGGGCCAAGTAAACTAATTCTAGCACTCTGTCTCATTTTTAGGTATGGCTTTCCCTACAAAGGGCTAATAGTGTTGGTGGACAGTCTACATTCCTCACAAGTGTTAACATGTTTTGTTACATAATAATAAACAAGAAAAATCCATTCTAGATTAACTAAGGAACAAACCAATACAAACGAATATTACTACTGATGTTTACACTGGTCTTGACTTCCAGAAGATACTGCTATTTTGTTGAACCATCTTTGCTTTGTCAGTGAGATCATTTACCTTTGACTTGTGGTAGACTTGTTAACTCAAATGGAAATGATCTATAATACTAATGATTAATTAGGTTGTTCTTTAACAGTGTGCTTTAAGTATACTCTGACCGTTTGTGCTCTTGTCAGCTGCATTCCCTGTGTTTGCTTTCACCTCTGAGTCTTTTCAGAGAAATCAGTATTATAGATGACCAGGTGTTCTGAACTGGATTAACGGATAAACAAAGCACTTTTGATTTGTTATGTAAATTGCTTTTAAAATGAATCTGACATAGTATAGGCATTCTAATTGTTTTTCGATTGATTTCGATCACTTTCAAGGCTCTGTCATCATGGTTCATCAACATGTCTCATTAAACTCATAATCGTATGTCACCTACAAAAAATTGAAGTGTTTACAAAGTGTAATGGAAGATTTACGTGCTATGAGAACAGAGTCCTTGCGCTTTTAATGAAAACATTCTCACTGTTTAAATTCATTATGTCTTAAAAGCTTATGTTTGTCCTTATTGTTTTGATTTGTCATAATAATTAATTCTCTGATTCTGTTTTATTGGTAATATTGCGTCTTGAGCAGGTGCAGTGACTACTAAAGTACGAAGGCAGGATATGCGCGTCCATCCTTACCAAAGGGTAGTGACCGCAGAAAGAGGTTAGTTTAGCCACAGCGATATGTGTGTGTGCGTGTGTGTGTGTTTCTGAGAATGCTCCTTACACTTTCAGTTACAGGAAAGTGAAGTATTTATTTCTTATTAGATGGTAATTATCAGACATCATCAGTCAAGTGCATCACTGTTTTTCACATACATCTATATCACATACGTACATAGCACTACATGTATAACAGATGCATTGGAACTGAATGAGTGTGAGTGTAAGTATTTTTCTGAGCATGTTGGTGAAGTCTTGCAGATGGTATACAAGGGTAACACTTTATACTAGGCCAAACAGCATAACTGTTAAGTCGCTGTTATGGATATTTATGTATGTAATGTTACATGCATCGGTTTCTAGCACTTAGGCCAAATGGACTGGTGAAACAAGATTGAGATGAGACTAAGATGGGCACCATGGACACCTTGCATTATCATGCAATGATGTTTTGACTGTACTCCTTGCCTGCATATTTGAGTGCACACACTAAACACACTGGCAAATGTGACATATAATTAGACATGTGCAAACGTTTGCATCTTTACCAATGATCCACTGTTGTTTTGTGTCAGAACCCGATTGTCTACACGTTGCAGAATATGCTAGATGTAATTGTGTGTCCTGTAGAAGATGACCTGATGTGCTCTAAATTTGGCCTTAGCCTATAGATAAGGCAGAGCAGTAATGTCATCATTTTCTTGCGTGTGTAACTTGGGGAAACCCTTGGTCATGATACGACCAACCCAGCCCCCACCTCCTGGAGAGCTGCGAACTTGGGAGGCAGAAGCACAATCGAGCAAACACACACATCCAAAAACTGCATCCAGAGTTCAAACCAGAATATTTGGTGCGAAGAATCCCGCACCTGGGCTTCAGGTCCAAGTGATAATCTGGAGTTTTCACAAGTCCAGTTGTGTGGCACCAGAGTACGGTGTCCATGGATGAGAGGAATGGCGTGAAGTCCCATCTTGTCAGAGGCTCCTGAATCTCGGTGCTCCTCGGACCGGGGCCGGGGGCCGGGTTATATAAAGTGATGCCGGCCAGAGTTGCCACCACATTACAACATTACAGTGTGGGTGTTTGCATTTAAATGAGCACTCAAAATTGCATTGAAATTGCAGATTGCATTTTCACCTGAATCCAAACCGGGTGGCTCGGTGGGTAGTACTGTACACCAAGAAGGTCCTGGGTTCGATCCCAAGTGGAGTGGTCTGAGTCCTTTCTGTGTTGAGTATGCTTGTCCTCCATTTACATTTACAGCATTTAGCAGACGCCCTTCTCCAGAGCGACTTACAATTGGTACATTCTTAGAATTCAAGCAATTGTGGGTTAAGGGCCTTGCTCAAGGACCCAACAGTGGCAGCTTGGCAGAGGTGGGATTTGAACCCTGGACCTTCTGGTCTATAGTCCAGTACCTTAACCACTACACTACCACAGTCCATTTGTGTTCTGGTTTCCTCCCGCAGTCCAAAGACATGCTTTAGGTTTTACTTACACTAAAAGTGGCCTGTGTGTGTGTGTCATACAATGGATTGATGCCCTGTTCTGTGCCCTGTGCTGCCAGTTAGGCTCCGGCTTTCCCCTGACCTTGTCCAAGATTAAGTGGATAAGAAAGTGAATGAATGAATGAATGAATCCAAACCCAGCATGGATTCTGAACCATGAACATGAACCTCTGGAGTGGGTCTGACTGACCCGTTCACTCCAGTCACAGTTCATGCCTGATCATTATTGAAAACATAATGCAAGGTGAAAATGGGACTTTAATGACCCAGTTATGTAAGTTTATAGAGCTTGGTATAAAGTGTTACAACTTGTATGTATTCACAAGTAGGTTTTCAGATTGTAAGTTTTGCAAAGAGAGCCGTTGAATATTAAATGGACTGTTTACTTGAGCTCTGTTATACTGATGACCATGGAACTCCTAGTCAATGAAGGGTGATGGAGCACAGTTATTATGATCATTTCACTGATGTCGAGTACATAAACATTGTCTTAGTAATTGTTTTCATACTAAAGTACATTCCTACTTTATTCCATTCAGTCAGTTTTCTATTATTCTTTACATAATTTTCGACTCTCTTATGTATTTATAAAAGGGGAATTCTTATTGACCATGTTTACAGGCATTCAGAGACCAACGCAATTACAAAAGGGTAACGCATTTAATGCAACAATCACCAAGCAACAACAGTGACAGTACTGTAGTTATTAAACCGAGTTTTGCATCTCATGCAATGTTACATCAGCCTTGCACAGCATTTTCAGAAGCCCAGGTCTGGGGTTTCCTCCATGAAAATATTTTAACACAGGAAATCCAAGCCCCATAGTGTAACATTTCTCCTCCTTAAGCCTCACTATTTAGCCTTAATTATATTTTGCATATTTATATTCTGCATATCATGAACATAGCTATATATGTTAATTTGCTACTCGTGTACTACTTTCGTTAAGTGTCATCTTAAACAGTCTAAGGGAATTAAAGACTCAGCTTTCAAAGACGGCTCAGAAATGAAACTACACTGTATTAAGTAATATTTATTGGGTTTACCACCTCTATATTTAATACCGAAGACTCCTAAAATTTGGAATATATGTGAGATAATATTGACTTTTTAAAATTGAAATTAGCACTGTAAGAACTTAACCCGTGACGAACTGACAAATAAAACTGACCGGATTAATGGAAAAAACATTTGTAAAATTGCACAAAGTGTTAAATTCTCCCATCTGGCCTACTGCCCATGTCTTTTAAACAATATGGAGGTAAAATACTGGAATGACTTGTCGGAAACTGTCGCATGATAAATGCCTTCTGGCTGAGCACTCCCTGATTCAGTGCTGATTCCTTCTTATGAAAATCTTTTTTTGTTTGTTTTTTATAGAGACCTTTTGTAATCTTCTTTATTTTAATAGAATATCAAGGACTGAGAAGTAAAAACATTTACAATGTTTTTGGAAATAATGAATTTTAGCCTGTAAGACGCAACCTGTGGCCAGGAGCCCTATGGATCATAATTGACCCAGCTCTCAGGGTTGAAGGGATGGCATTTTTGTCTTCCCTCTCAATCACAGTCACAGGTGTCAGTCGTAGCTCTGGAAGGTGCAGTTAGTGTGTGAGAGAATATCATCTATGTAAAAGGTAATAGAATCATGAGCGTGACCCTTCTTACTTTCCCCAAGTCTTGTACTCATTGTAGTTTGTTCTAGTATAAAATCAAGTAACCAGATATTATCTTATGATTCGCCCCTTAAATAAATACAAGTTTAGGTTACTGACAAATCGGAGGGTCAGTGGAGGGTATAGGTAGAAGCATGGGTGACCATCAGATCCGATCAGAATTCCATTTTTAAAGAATATCTCATTTCTGGACGATAAAGTATAGCTGAATATTTCAAGTATAAAGACCGTCAAAGTCGAGATTCATCTTTAGAAAACTCTTAATAGGTCTGTAAATATAAGCCATATTAAACAGAGGCTTGGTCAGGGTCACATGGGAGAGTTTTGACACTAAACTATAAAGGGTATAACTTGTTTGAGGAGGAGAGTCATCATAAGCACAGTAAGAGCTGAGATCTTTTGAATTCAGCTGATAGTGCATCTCATTATCAGCTATTATCATGGCGGTGCTATGAACTCCTCATGCAAAAATACCACTTTATACAAATAGTTTGCACTGATTGTTTTAAATCACCACAGCTTAGTCTGCCATCAGACAAAGCACTATCAGACAGAAGACAAGCTGATGAAACCTCATGTTGGTTTAGACTGAGAGTGATCTGCACATCAGGGTGCCTCCCAAAGTGGCTGGGACTGAGTAAACATATCTCTACAGTTATCCTAGTATTGACAAGAGTGTAAATTCTGTAACAGTGAGGTATCTCACCTTTCCTGTTGGTACAATATGACTGGATGAACTGAAGAAATATTCCATTTTCAATGTTTTGTTATACTGTACACTTTGCTGTTTGTCATTGTTGTTATTGTTTGCCATTGAAAAGCATAGCATTTTATTTGTGATTTTTATTTGTAAGTTTATGAAAGCAATATATCTAAAGCATCAAACATTTATGAAGTTAAGCTTATATTTTATGTGAAGAAATTGGGGAATATGTGCTTAGAATACTGCGAAAAACCACGTGGAGGCTCGGATATAGAAATTGCAGTCTGTGTAATGCATTTTATATTCTCTATCCTAAGAGTTTTCTAGTTTTGAAAGTAGTGTTTTTTCCTGATTGTTTTTCCTCCTGTTTCTCTAGCCATGGTATTCTGTTTTGTTAGAATTGTGTTTTCATATTATTGTAAATAGACAAATTTCAAAGACAATAAAGTTGGAGTTAAAAATGAGCATTTTTGTATTCTGTAGAAGAAAAAAACTGAATTCTATCTCAGTTTTCTGCAATCACCTCTCTTAACTACTCATGATTTCAAACTCATTATCACTAGCAGCTTCATGGCTTTGGACTGAACGAGCACTCTAATGCTTAATAGCAGTCAGAACAAGCCACTCATTTAATGACCTTTTAATAAGACTACAAACGTGATCATTTTTGACTGCTACTAACCATTAAGTGGTGTTGGTTTACTTTATATTCTATAATTGGTTTGCCTCTCTGCTTCTTTAACCATCTTCACCTGGGAGTTGGGCTTTTGTGTGAAATCATGAGGCCGTCATGATTTTGCAGTATTTAATGTAGATTGGAAGCTGTTTTTTTTCTGACAGTAGCTCTTATTAGTAATGTCATGTTGTCATCTGACTGTCACTAGCGGAAACTAATCTCCTCTATCTTTTTTTCTTTTGTGTCCTCCTCCTCTATGTCCTTTGATTTATCCCCCCTCTTCGTTTCTGTCTGTCCGTTTGTTTCCTAACCACCCAGCTGCCACCGGCAACTAACCCAATGACCCTAAGAGTTCTCAACTCTTCACCCAATGATGACCTGACCATTGCCTGTCTGCTGACCAGTTCTCTGGCTCTCGTCCTTCGCTTGTCTCGTACTCGCAGCCGGCCGGTGAGCGCCCAAGCAGATTTAATTCACTTAACACAACAGCAGTGATGCCCTCCCCCTGAGCACAACTGTCCACTTCCACAAACAGAGGACCTCCGTGGTCAGGTGATCTGTTCTCCACAGTTTGCAGTGAAGCATCAGAAAGCAATAATACAGCCTGGAACACCACCTACTAATTCATTCTCACTAAGCCATTCACACAGGCACATATCGACTCTGACCAGTCAGCCAGTTAGCAGAAAGTATTGAGCATTACTAGGCAGGGATTGAGCATGCAACTGACACTTTGTTACGGGGATCACACTGGATTGAAGCTTTGTGACTGTGTAATGTTTTCATGTGCATCAGAATGTCCAGTCGAGAGCGTATGAAAGTGAGAGCGAAATCTGCAAATTAAAACGTAAAAGCGTGTATTAGGGAGGTGGTAAAAAGCCATTTCTTGCCTAACCTGCTTTCTTGTCCACAATAAACTGAATCTGGAGATCAAAACTGTAACAAACAGTGAATAGTGTTCATACATTTTTGATACGAGGGTGCTGCCAGCGAAATGGTTCTATTTTTCATAACAGATTCTTTTTGTATGAAACAACAGTGTGATGTCAATTGTGATGAACAAATAAAAACATTTATTTCTTTACAACGATAAAGGCTTTTAGAGACCAAAACATCTTTTATAAAATTCAAAGTGCCTTATTCTCCATATGGTCCTGGACATGAATGATCTCCATACCCTGCTTATGATTACATCCTGGTAACGTCCTTTCACGTCACAAAATTGGGATGGATGCAAAATACACCCATTGAAATGCTTACGTTTTGAAGTCTCTTGTTTTAACATTGTATACATGAACGTGATCTATTCATACCTTGAAGTGTTTCCCTACACATCAGTTACTTTGTGCTACTCACTTTGGTTTCTCTTAATGTGTAAGGCTAAAGTGTGTTTAGATGTTTTATAGTAACATAATATAGTAACTACCGGCTGCCATCTAGAATGGCCATTTGAACACCGTCATTACGCATCAAAAATAAGCAATGGCCACATTTAAACTGTTACAAAGAAACTTTATAATTTGGTCAGTGTTTCTATAAGTGTTTTTATGCTATGGCTACTTTAACTCAATTTTACATTAATAAGGAGTAAACTGTGAACTAATACTTGATACAACAGCGTCTATGCAATTGAGTTAGTTTTGCCAAGTTACATGAGTCAGGCTTCCTTCAGTAGGTCTTCCAAGTTACAGTACCAAGGCCATGAATTTATGCGGACACAATTCGGTTTGATAAATCGTGATAAAGAACACCAAGGCTGGATTGGCTATATGATTTGTAACATCATTACAGTGGTATGAAAAAGTTTGGGCACCCCTGATAATTTTCATGATTTTTCTTTATAAATCATTGGTTGTCCAGCTCAGCAATTTCAGGTAAATATATCATATAGCAGATGAACACCGTGATATTTGAGAAGTGAAATCAAGTTTATAGGTTTTACAGAAAGTGTGCAGTAATTATTCAAACTAAATTAGGCAGGTGCATAAATTTGGGCACCCTTGTCATTTGAATACCTTTAGCACTAATTATTGGAACACAAAATTTGTTTTGTAAGCTCATTGACCCTTGATCTGCATACACAAGTGAATCCAACTATGAGAAAGGGTTAAGGTGGCCAATTGGAAGTTTTTCTCCTCTTTGCATCTTCTCTGAAGAGTGGCAACATGGAGCCTCAAAACAACTCTCAAATGGCCTGAAACACAAAGGTTGTTCACAACATCATGGTTCAGGGAAAGGGAAAAGCTCTCTCAGAGATTTCAGCTGTCAGTTTCCACTGTGAGGAACATAGTGAGGCACATGGAAGACCACAGGCACAGTTCTAGTTAAGGACTCCCGAAGTGGCAGACCAAGAAAAATCTCAGATAGGCAGAGGCGAAGGATGGTGAGAACAGTCATAGTCAAGCCACAGACCACCTCCAAAGACCTACAACCTCATCTTGTTTTTCTTGCTGCAGATGGGTGTCACTGTTCATCGTTCAACTATACAGCACACTTTGCACAAGGAGAGGCTGTATGGAGAGTAATTGCAGAAGAAGCCTTTTCTGCAGACACGCAACAAACAGAGTCACTTGAGGTGTGCTACAGCCACATTTGGACAATCCAGCTTCATTTTGGAATAAAGTGCCTGTGTACTGATGAAAACTAAAATTGAGTTATTTGGACATACAAGGAGCGGAAAAAGAACACAGCATCCCCAAGACAAACACTTGCTACCCACAGTAAAATTTGGTGGCGGTTCCATCATGCTGTGGGACTGTGTGGGCCAGTGCATGGGTACTAGGAATCTTGTTAAAGTTGAGGGGTCGCATGGATTCCAGTTAATATCTCCAGATTCTTGAGAACAATGTTCAAGAATCAGTGACAAAGTTGCCCACCGAGGCCAACGACCCCAAACCCTGCTCAAAATCTACTAAGGCATTCATGCAGAGGAACCAGTTACAACGTTCTAGAATGGCCATCTCAGTCCCCAGACATGAATATTACTGAAAATGTGGGCTGTCCATGCTCGGAAACCATCAAACCTGACTGAACTGGAGATGTTTCTAAAGAAGAATGTCCCAAGCAAAGCACCTTCAACCAGAATCCAGACTGGAAGCTGTAGGAAGCGTTTAGCGGCTGTTATTGCTACAAAAGGAGGGATCTACTAAATATTGATGTAATTTTTCTGTTGGGGTGCCCAATTTATGCACCTGCCTAATTTTGTTTGAATAATTACTGCGCAACACTCTGTAAATCCTATAAACTTCATTTCACTTCTCAAATATCACTGTGTTCATCTGCTATATGATATATTTATCTCAAGTTGCTGATCTGAACAACCAATGATTTATAAACTAAAATCATGAAAATTATCAGGGGTGCCCAAACTTTTTCATACGACTGTATCAGTAAGAATAATTGGGATTGTGAGAGGCTATTCATTGTTATGTTGAGTCAGTTGTTTTTAATGCCATACATGTGGTAAAGATTTACAGAATCTACTGGTGTTAGGTCTCATTTCAATTTTGACTCTGGAATCATGACATTAGGAAAAAGATAATCATTTTTGCTCAGAACTAACCAAGCCTCTTTAATTTTAAAACTGGAGTGCTGGGTTACATATGGTGTTTCCTTTGGTTGTCATTGCTTGTTGTTTTATCAGTATTGTGGGTTGTGTGTTTGAGTGTGAATGGGGAGTGTGTGTGTGTGTGTGTGTGTGTGTGTGTGTGTGTGTGGTGTGTTGTGTGTGTGTTGTGTGTGTGTGTGTGTGTGTGTGAGACTGCATGCAAGTCTGTGTTCTTTTTTTGTTTGATATCATGTACACGCCAGTGAACTGCAGCTCACTTTTTTAAAAAATCTTGAGGTTTTTTCCATTGGAAAAGTATTGTCCTATTTATAACCATTGTAACAACTATAAAATGTATTTTTCTATAACATGTTGTATGTATGATATAACATTAAATCACGCTTTCAGATAAGAACTCTGCCTTATTATGAAAATTGATATTCGAAAGGCTTTTTTGAGTCCTCGTTATCATATTACTTTCAGAAATGAGAAAATGCTGAAGTGGTTGTTATTTTGAGTTAAGAAGCATTACCATCTAATGCCCAGCCAGCGCTTCAATCCCCATATAGAATGTAGCTTGCTGGGCTTTGTGATTGATCTTTTAAGTTTTAGTGTTGCTTACCTTATGTGCCTTTCTGTGTAAAGTGTGAGCTAATAATTTTGTTTATGTAATCTGATTAATAATTTCTTGCCTCTTGTACTAATATTTACAGATCTTTATCTTTAACCCCTTCAGTAATTTGTCTGCTTTGACTTTTTCTGAAACAAATTGTGTGAACTTGTGTGTTGAACTGACATTTTAAGGATACTGGACTAAACTCTGTACTGAAAAGCAATAGCAGAATATTAAAAGCATAGTTTTAAAAGAAACTAACTTTGTCGCTCTTTCTCTCGTGCTTTTATCTGTCAATACACATACTAATCTTAGTTACAACAGCCTTAAGTTGAGTTCCAGTGTAAAGTTCTTACAACCTCCCATGGGTGCAGCAGCAGCTGTTTCTGTCTCGATAATAATCAGACTTCACTGTGCAGCCCAGAAAATGAAAGTCCTTGTTAAGGAAAAGGGGAAAATGGGTTTGAGGGGGAAAAACAGTCTGTTTGATTAGCTCACACCCATAAAGCACAAATTTGCCATCCTCACCTTTCTCTTTCTTACCACCCATCCATTATGCGTGTTTTCTATTGTTATTGTTTGCTCACTAGCTTTGGAAATCATGTTAGAAATCACACGCACTGAAGGGATATCCACTACTACAACAGGGAATGTCCCTCGGGTCTGCTGGAGCACAGATGTAAATGGAACTGTTTCCAGGTTTTTGAATAGGAAAGGAAGGGGGTTAAATGGGAAAATGCGAATGACTGAGCACTTAGCAATGCCAGTTCAGTAACCTTAACACACCTTCCAACCAGGATCTGTAACTTTTGCACACTGCTTGAGTGAGCAGTCGCTACCTCTGTAAGGAAGGTCATGGGAAAACTCCAACAAACAAAAAAAGAGTTCCAAAATACTCTAGTACAAAAGCATGTCCTGTTAAGTAAGTGTGATGAAGAAAGTCAGGACTATACTAGAGTACAAGAGTACAAAACTAACAATCACACTGTGCTTTTGAATAATATGGAGCTGACAATTCTATACATTAAATAAACTAAGATCGCATAATGCTAATTCTTGCTGTTTTGTATGTCAACATTAATATTACAATGAATTTTACACGGAATTTTGCGTTAGCTAGTTAATTGTTGTATTCCCTGCTGTATTTTTAATTCTTTTCCTTTTTCCTGCTTTTCTTCTTACCTTCCTGGTCATTACTGGGAACCTAACCAGGAAATTGACAAGATTGCAAGGGACGGCTCAGTTTGTAGCACCGTCGCCCCACAGCAAGAAGGTTCTGGGTTCGATCCCCAGGTGGAGCAACCTGGGTCCTTTGTGTGTGGAGTCTGCATGTCCTCCCCATGTCTGCGTGGGTTTACTCTGGGTACTCCGGTTTCCTCCCACAATCCAGAGACATGCATTAGGTTAATTGATTATGCTAAACTGGACCGATCCAAATATACTAGCTTTGAAGTAACGTTGTGTATTGATATAACCTTGAGTCTGCCATTAAAATGGCCACTGATGCTGATAGCGACGTTAAATAAACCAAACAAAGGAGATTGTAACTTTTTATCTCAGCAGAAGTGAGATACAAACCAATGTGGTTCAGCACTGTGCTCTGCTGCTGAGCCACCCTGGTTCATGTTCTGCCTGAGGTTACAGTTACAGCGTTCCAAGTGTAAACAAGGATTCTCACCATTGCCTCGTCTGGGTGGTCATGGAGTAGGTTGCTGGTCTGGGGACCAATGAATGCGTGGTAGTGGTTAGGACCAATAGAGGTATGTCTGTATACGTTCGTGTTCTTCTTCACAAACTTGGTAGAGTCTCGGCTACAGCAGCAGAAGACCACACTGGGTGCCACGTCTGTCAGCTAAGAACAGGCAAATGTGACTACAATTCACATAGGCTCACCAAAGTCGGACAATAGAAGACTGGTGTGATGAGTCTTTATTTCTGCTGCAAGATTCGGATGGTAGGGTTAGACTTTTTTGTAAACTATATGGCAGCATGGGTGAAAGCATACTGTATCATCAGCCAGGCTGGTTCTGGTGGTGTAAGGATGTGGAACACTTTGGGCCCTGTAATACCTATTAAACATTGTTTTAACAACACAGCCTACCTGAGTATTGTTGCTGACCATGTCCATCTCTTTATGGCCACAGTGTACCCTTCTGCTAAAGGCTACTACCAGTAGGATAACGTGCCTGGTCACAAAGCTCAGATCATTTCAAATGGGTTTCTTGAACATGAGAATACTCTCACTGTACTAAAATTGTCTCCACAGTGACCAGATCTCAATCCAATAGAGTGCCTTTGGTATGTGGTGGAACAGGAGATTCGCATCATGGATGTGCAGTAACTGTGTGATGCTAGCATGTCAATATGGACCAAAATCTCAGAGGAATGTTCCAGCACCTTGTTGAATCTAACGCAGCTGATGAAGTGAAAAGGGGGGCCAAAACAGTGTACCTAATAAAAAGGTCAAAATATTATAAACAGTACTGTACAAAGTCTCATTCTATATTTTTTTATTGATATTTTGTTTATTAGTTATTTACATTTTAGTGGTCACTGGACTTTGTAGTTCTACAATTACAGACTGTAGTCCATCTCTTTGTATATATAATTTTTGTCCCATTTACTCTGCTCTGCAATGGCCAGGACCAAAACAGGTCAAGTATTATTTGGTTGATGGATCACTGTCACCTTTGCAGTGACACTGATGTGGTAGTGTGTTAGTGTAAGGGATCAGATACAGCAGTGCTCACAGGATGCTGGTGGCTGGACATTTTTAGCTGGTGAAGTGTATTCAGTCCAGCAGTGACACTGAGGTGTTTAAAGTTCCAGCAGCACTGATGTGTCTTGTCCAGTTGCATCAGTGTGCATCACACAATAACACACCACCACCACATCAGTGTCACTGCAGTGGGCTGAGAATGATCCACCACCCAAATAGTACTGGTAGCATGGATCCTGACCAATAGAGAACAGAGTAAAGGGGACTAAAAGTTACAGTGGGGCAAAAAAGTATTTAGTCAGCTACTGATTGTGGCAAGTTCTCCTACTTAGAAAGATGAGAGAGGTCTGTAATTCTCATCATAGGTACACTTCAACTATGAGTGACAAAATGAGAAAAAAAATCCAGGAAATCACATTGTAGGATTTTTAAAGAATCTAATTGCAAATTATGGTGGAAAATAAGTATTTGGACAACAACAAAAAAGTTCAACTCAATACTTTGTAACATAGCCTTTGTTGGCAATGACAGAGGTCAAACGTTTCCTGTAAAGTCTTCACCAGGTTTGCACACACTGTAGCTGGTATTTTGGCCCATTCCTCCATGCAGATCTCCTCTAGAGCAGTGATGTTTTGGGGCTGTCACTGGGCAACACAGACTTTCAACTCCCTCCACAATGTTTCTATGGGGTTGAGGTCTGGAGACCGGCTAGGTCACTCCATTACCTTGAAATGCTTTTTACGGAGCCACTCTTTCGTTGCCCGAGCGGTGTGTTTGGGATCATTGTCATGCTGGAAGACCCAGCTACGTTCCATCTTCAATGCTCTCACTGATGGAAGGAGTTTTGGCTTAAAATCTCACGATACATGGCCCCGTTCATTTTTCCCTTAACACGGATCAGTCGTCCTGTCCCCTTTGCAGAAAAACAGCCCCAAAGCATGAGGTTTCCACCCCCATGCTTCACAGTACATATGGTGTTCTGGTGGGATGCAACTCAGCATTCTTCTTCTTCAAACATGACGAGTTGAGTTTTTACCAAAAAGTTTTATTTTGGTTTCATCTGACTGCACATAATATTCACCCAATCCTCTTCTGGATCATCCATATGCTCTCTGATAAACTTCAGATGGGCCTGGACATGTACTGGCTTAAGCAGGTGGGACACGCCTGGCACTGCAGGATCTGAGTCCCTCTCGACGTAGTGTGTTTACTGATGGTAGCCTTTGTTACTTTGGTCCCAGCTCTCTGCAGGTTCATTCATCAGGTCCCTCCGTGTAGTTCTGGGATTTTTGCTCACTGTTCTCGTGATCATATTGACCCCACGGGATGAGATCTTGCTTGGGACCCCAGATCGAGGGAGATTATTAATGGTCTTGTATGTCTTACATTTTTCTTTACTATGTCTGTACATTTACAATTGCTCCCACAGTTGATTTATTCACACCAACCTGCTTGCCTATTGTAGATTCACTCTTCCCTGCCTGGTGCAGGTCTACAATTTTCTTCCTGGTGTCCTTCGACAGCTCTTTGGCCTTGGCCATGGTTGAGTTTGGGGTCTGGCTGTTTTGAGGCTGTGGACAGGTGTCTTTTATATAACAGGTCAAACAGGTGCCATTAATACAGGTAACGAGTGGAGGACAGAAGAGCTTCCTAAAGAAGAGGTTACAGGTCTGTGAGAGCTAGAAAGCTTGTTTGTTTGTGGGTGACCAAATACTTATTTTCCACCATGATTTACAATTAAATTCTTTAAAAATCTTAAAATGTGATTTCCTGGATTTTTTTTCTCATTTTGTCTCTCATAGTTGAAGTGTACCTATGATGAAAATTACAGACCTCTCTCATCTTTTTAAGTAGGAGAACTTGCACAATCAGTGGCTGACTAAATACTTTTTTACCCCACTGTAAGTAGAGAAACAGATGGATTACCGTCTGTAGTTGTAGAGCTACAAAGTGCAGTGACCACTAAAGCTTAATAAGCAGAATATAAACTGAAAAATATACAATGCCAAAGACTTTTGATCAGAACTGTATATATAATTATTGCTATTATTAAAGCTGGCAGTACTGTTCTTTATGTGCACACACCTCAGAGTCTGGCCAGCCTCTGACCATCTGGTTTTATACTACGTTCACTCAGATGTGCAGCCTATTGAAATTGAACAATAAGGCACTCGTATTGTCGGACATCAATATGTTAAAAAAAAAAAAAAAAACCTTCAGCTCAAGTGCCAGTGAGGGGTCAGTGATTTTTTTTTTAAGTCAGATTTTTTTAAACATTTCACTAACTCTCGGAACTAATAATAAAATGCATGTTAAGAAAAAAAATGGTTCCTGTGGTTGACCCAGGTTTCTTAATTTTCATTTAAAAAAGTTTTCTGACTGACCCCTTCTTAAGAGCAATACATAAATATCACCTCACTAATCCTTAGTGCCTGTTTCTTAATATTGATAACATGTTGAACTGTGTCTTTGGTTTCAGTATGCAGTGTGATTGCACAAATGTTTAGATTCTTAGTACTCACTTTACACCATGTTTGTGTTAGCACATTTTTGCTTGTGGGGTCACATTTGGGATGGGCTGTTCCCAGCTGATAAGATTACACACCAAACCCTATTTCCATCAGATGAAAGGACCACATGTTGTATCGGACACACGCACACACACTGCAAGGACATAACACACATTCATTGGTGTGTATGTGATGGGTGCAGATCTTCGAGAGGAGAAACGAAGCATGTATAGTATGTATTTATCAGCAGCGAAGAGGGTATTGATGTACAAAGGAGACACTGATCAATTTTCTCCCAAAGAAAGAAAAACGTCATGCTGTGTGGCAAATTATTCCTGTCTGGCTTAAATTGCTAGCTGTCGTGTTAGAAAACCGTTCTGTCTTTTGTTCTTTCTTCCTCCATCTCTGTAGCCTATGATTAAAATACCAGTTTCTGCAGACTCTACCTCAGGCCTCCTTCTATCCCTTTAGCTCTATGGTTCACAACGCACCCCCCCACACACAACCACACTAATGATGCATAACACAGGAGGCTAGTTTAATGACTGGAAGACGGGCCTGACTGAAGATTTGGGTAGAAAGATGGACACGAAGTCTATATAGAGCTCTGGAAACAAACATACCCTCCTTCTTAATGGCAATGTGTGACCTTCATACCCACAAACAAGCTCTGAAGGCTCTGATCCAACGTGCTTCTGTAAAAATAGAAGCAGTTTCCTCAACGCCTTCCTCTTCCGTCCGTCTCTGTCTGATAACCTGAGATGGTTGAGTGAGAACATCTTCTCTTCTTCACCCTTCACATGAGCAAGTCATTTAATCAGTTGATCTGTAGGGTTTGAGAAAACATATTACATGGGGCCTAATTAAATATACTGCAAATCCAGTGGTTCTTTGACTCACAATAAGCTCTTTTTATTTGTGGAACTTTAGCATATTTTGTCCCACAATCAGTGCTTAATTTGTGCTGGAAGCTGGCAGAACAAAATCCGGAACGTCTTATATGTGGAGCACTTATTTGGATCCACTTATTGATGTGGATTCAGCACCTCTGTGTATTCATATGTAAAATAAAATGAAAATTAGCAATATTAATAAACAAAGTTTAATCAGATGATACCTATTTGTGTGTAACCACCTTTCCAAAAAACCAAAACAACTCATGTTCTTTGATGGCAACTGCAGGCCTAGTGTACTTAGATCATCAGTCACGTTTTGCGCGTTCACGCGTCAGGAGTTCTAGTGGGCAGTGAGGTTTAGAAATGACAAAAAAACAGACAACTGATGAGCCTAGACAAGGCAAGTAAGTCATTTTCATTTAACTAGATATTAGATTTTGAAGGCTACTGTATTAGGTGGAGCACTTAAGAGCACTGTTGTGTCTATGTCTTCCGGGACCTTTTCACTTCCTGATGACTTGCCAGATAATTCCACACTCAGTGTTCCCTTACCTCATGCTTTACAAATGTGTGATGTCTGGTTATGGATTATTCTATACCAGTGATGTGCAGTGAGGTCAAAAGCAGGTGAGGCCCTGTATAGTTAGGGCCAGGTCTATACACATATGAACCTCGAAGAGATTCAGTTATTAAATTCACAATGCCTGTTTTCAAAATGGCAGACTACTCATGTACTACATCTGCCTAAAAGTAGTGTGTAGTATGCAGTAAGCAACGAAAATTAAAATCTTTAGTGCCCTAAAGTTTACCGGATGTTGTGCTACTCTGTTCAGATTTTCTAGTAAGGAGGGGCAGCTATCTTCATTGTGTACTCCTTCCCATCGTGCACCGTGGCCTCAGCCTTCACCAAAACAACATGACGGCAGTTATCGCTACAGACTCCGAGTATAAATATGAATCTAGTATGTTCTCATCAGAATGAGGCTAATAAAGTTTAGTTTGAAAAAAAGATAAGTTTGAGGTGGCGCAGCGGGTAGTGTACTACGCTACATCATGTCGCTACATCATGTCTACAAACAGCATATCAGTGATATTAACACAAACCGCCACAGGCATGCGGTTCGTCCTCCCGCTCAATTCAGGTTTAATGGGATTGTGTGATCCCTCTCAGTTTCTGCACTTCATTGTGACTTGCTGGGGATCGAACAGAACTTTGCAAATTGGCGATTTTGATCATAAAAACGATCACAATAATAGAGAATTGGCATTTATAACACCAATCAGAGCTCTGTTTTTAAAATATAGACAAAATTTCACATTTCATTATATTTATTTTTATTGGAATACACAAAGTGAGGCCCTCCACGTCTCTGCTCTGTATAGAAACAAGAACCAATCCCTGTAGACAAACACTGGCAGTGGGTCGAATACAGTGGTGCTTGAAAGTTTGTGAACCCTTTAGAATTTTCTATATTTCTGCATAAATATGACCTAAAACATCATCAGATTTTCACACAAGTCCTAAAAGTAGACAAAGAGAACCCAGTTAAATAAATGAGACAAAAATATTATACTTGGTCATTTATTTATTGAGGAAAATCATCCAATATTACATATTAGTGAGTGGCAAAAGTATGAACCTCACAACCACACAAACCACACAAAAGTGTGAACCTCTAGGATTAGCAGTTAATTTGAAGGTGAAATTAGAGTCAGGTGTTTTCAATAAATGGGATGACAATCAGGTGTGAGTGGGCACCCTGTTTTATTTAAAGAACAGGGATCTATCAAAGTCTGCTCTTCACAGCACACGTTTGTGGAAGTGTATCATGGCACGGACAAAGGAGATTTCTGAGGACCACAGAAAAAGAGTTGTTGATGCTTACCAATCTCTAAAGGTTACAAAACCATCTCTAAAGAGTTTGGACTCCACCAATCCACAGTCAGACAGATTGTGTACAAATGGAGGAAATTCAAGACCATTGTTACCCTCCCCAGGAGTGGTCGACAACAAAGATCACTCCAAGAGCAAGGCGGTGTAATAGTTGACGAGGTCACAAGGACCCCAGGGTAACTTCTAAGCAACTGAAGGCCTCTCTCACATTGGCTAATGTTAATGTTCATGAGTCTACCTTCAGAAGAACACTGAACAACAATGGTGTGCATGGCAGTGTTGCAAGGAGAAAGACACTGATCTCCAAAAAGAACATGGCTGCTCGTCTGCAGTTTGCTAAAGATCACGTGGACAAGCCAGAAGGCTATTGGAGGAATGTTTGGTGGATGGATGAAACAAAAATAGAACTTTTTGGTTTAAAAGAAAAGTGTTATGTTTGGAGAAAGGAAAGCACTGCATTCCAGCATAAGAACCTTATCCCATCTGTGAAACATGGTGGTGGTAGTATCATGGTTGGGCCTGTTTTGCTGCATCTGTGCCAGGACGGCTTGCCATCATTGATGGAACAATGAATTCTGAATTATATCAGAGAATTCTAAAGGAAAATGTCAGGACATCTGTCCATGAGCTGAATCTCAAGAGAAGGGGGGTCATGCAGCAAGACAACGGGCCTAAGCACACAAGTCGTTCTACCAAAGAATGGTTAACGAAGAATAAAGTTAATGTTTTGGAATGGCCAAGTCAAAGTCCCGACCTTAATCCAATCGAAATGTTGTGGAAGGGACCTGAAGCGAGCAGTTAATGTGAGGAAACCCACCAACATCCCAGAGCTGAAGCTGCTCTGTACGGAGGAATGGGTTCAAAAATGTCTTAAAGCCGGTGTGCAGGACTGATCAACAGTTACAGGAAACATTTAGTTGCAGTTATTGCCACTCACTAATATGTAATAATTTTCTTCAATAAATAAATGACCAAGTATAATATTTTTGTCTCATTTGTTTAACTGGGTTCTCTGTGTTTACTTTTAAAACTTGTGTGAAAATCTGATGATGTTTTAGGTCATATTTATGCAGAAATATAGAACATTCTAAAGGGTTTCCAAACTTTCAAGCACCGCTGTAGCTGAGTGACTTTCAGTGTGGCACTTTCAAAGGATGGCATCTTTCTGTTCTGTTATTATGAAAAGAAAATGTCTAAGGTGTAGCAGTAGGACACTAGTGTACACAGCACAACCACGTTTGATGAGTTACAGTTTAAAGGTCATGTTTATCTGGTTGCATCACCAAATGCGTGACATACATCATCATCAAAATAGGTGTGCTTTGCTTCATGGATTGGGTTCTTTATGGCTGAGCATGCTGCACACAAGACTAAGTTCACCATGCACAACGACAAGCCCAACTGGAGTGTTGTACAGCAATTGTATTATGGAACAGTGGAAATGCATTGTTTAGGATGATTAATTTTGCCTTACTATCTGGCAGTCAAACAAATCTGGTTTTTAGGATAACACCACTTGCCTGTATTTAGAGTGCAAACTATAATGTTTGGTGATGAAAGAGTAATGAAAGCTCTTTTGGCTCTGAGCTAAGATCCAGCAGCTTGACTGGTCTGCACAGCAGCACTATTCAATACCATTGCAATGAATTGGAACACAAACAATGAGCAAGCATTACTATATCAATATCGGTAACTGACTTCAGCTTAAAGTCACTCTCCACGTCAAACCCCATGTTCAGCAATGTTGTGCAAAGCCTTCCAAAAATAGTGGAAGCTCTTATAATACTGTAGTATACGGGAGACCAAGTTCATATCAATTTCCTTTGTTTTGAATGAGTTGCGTACCATGGAAATAAAGATGCAATGTTCAGGTGTCCACATACTTTCCACAGTCCTTGCTAGCGCAAACAAACTTCCAGCTTCAAACAGAAATACAGCCTTTCAATAAGAAACAATCAAAATGATTAAACGTATCTAAAAGTGGTGTACATAGACTTACGAGCCGTCCCTAAAATGTTTTGTACAGTGATGGTAAACCTAATTTAACTGTTTCTTATATGTACGCTGTAAAACCATGTACCCAATGAAATACTTAGAATGAAATGCGTTGGTTCAGATAATTTGCTATTTTAGAGGAGTGTCGGTGCCTGTGAGGTTTACTACTAAATGAAAACTGAACAAACAATGTTTTTAAACAATGAACACAAAGACATGTCCAACAGGAGGATGTGAAGAGGGTGGGGAATGCTCTCATGGAACAGAGGAGATTTCTAGGAACACTTCCTCTCTATTGTGTGAGATAGCTGTTTCCACACACACTTCCACCAAAGTTTATGTAAGAAAGGAAACCGTCACTGTTTACTTACATGTCTAAGTTTCAAATTCTGAGAGCTATCAATGGGCGGTTTGCTGAATGCACACACTTATGCACAGGAAATGTCGAAGAGATGAGAAATAGGTAGCAACTACTACTGAATTCACACACCCCAAGGTAAGCACTTACACTTAGGCTCCTTAACAGAAGAAAGTTTGAAGAACCACTGTGGTCTTGCCCGTCCAATCACCCTCTGTATACTTGTCCACTCCTCTTCCTCTCCTCCTTTGGCCACTCTTCCTGCTTTTCCTGCCTCCTCATGGGGTGCAGAGGGGTGGGGTCTGGAACCTGGCTCCAGACTGGCCCCCCCACGCTGGCTCCTCAGCCCTGGACACTGCCCAAGCCTGGTGGGAGATGAGAGAATACTACAGCCAACATGCAATAGCCCTGAGGACAGCATAAATTAAAAGTAACAAGTACTACATCAAGGACAAGGTCAAAGTCTTTTTAATTTGAGAGAAAATGCTTAATGTAAACCGATGTTTTAGAATAATCATGAATGGATTTTGTATTTAAATGTATGTACTTCATGCAATCATTTTCAGAAGAAATCTGAATGTATTATGACCAACGTCACACACAGAGCAATTTTGGTATGTTAGATTTACCAAGGACATAAATAAATACTTATTCTTTGAGCTGTTATTTTTAGGACAGGAGGACAAGATTTTATGGAATTTACAGTACTGTGCAAAAGTCTTAGCAATGTATATTCATCATATATAATTATGTCTCAGTCTCTATTAAGATACAAAAAGAAAATGCAGGAAATATGCACACAAAATACAAAAATCCAAACAAAATGGCTTCTGCAGGCAAGAGTCAGTATTTAGTGACCTCCTCGAAACAGTGGTTTCTTGGCTGCCACCCTTCCGAAAAGACCATTCCGGATCAAGATTCATCAGACTGTAGAAGAGTCAACTTGGCATCCCAATGAAGCTGCCAGATGCTGTTTCTTGCTTAAGTGTAAGGTGAGGTCATGCAAAAATAGCTGTACTTGCCACTGTAGCCTATAGAAACTGTTTTATTCCAATTTTTCCCCTGAATTTTCTGGTTGTATGCTAATAAAGGGACTGAGAAATAATTATATATGGTCATTATACCATTGGTAAAACAAATCTGATGGTGGCCTAAGACTTTTGCACAGTATTGTATATCAACTACGTACTAATGTTTGTCAGGCGTAGATGTAATGAAGTTCACTGATATTGGAGGCCAGTCAAAAGTGTCCCGAATGCACTGACTACCATTAAAAGGTATTCACTGTCTTGCCACTCTGTGACATCCTTCTTCTGACCCCTTTTACTCAACACTACATCTGTTAATTGCGTTCTTCCCATATCTGCACAATGCTTAGGGTCTGAAAGATGTTCCCCTGTTTCACCGATGTCAGTGTGCAACCTATAGACATTGACAATAAGGCTAGTGCTATTGGTTGACTGGTGGAATATTTTTGTCCTGGAGGTATTACGATAAAAACTTCAACAAATGCATAGGATAAATAGAAAATGGTAATAAAGGAATATGTATAAAGAGCCTAAACAAGTGGGGACCACTCACATATGCAATAATGAGAACCAATGATTAACTGGGATAGATTAGAGAGTAAGTGAAAGTGGAGTGGTTTTGACTTAATATGTTGGATGCATGAAAAAAGAATGGGTTGTGTTGTGTGTTGTGTTTTTGTTTTGTAACGAACTAATGTGGGCAACTCTCAATCATATTATAGCCAGGAATCGGGTTGGAGCACCTGAGAAACACAGCAAAGCCTTTTGAGATGCTGCCTGTAAGCAGTGATGAGGTTGAGCTGTGGTTTGAAGAAACAAACCACAACCAGTGACAGGGTGTTGGGATCCAAGCTCTTGATGTTAAAGCGCAACAAGGCTATCCTAATCTGAAAAAACTACTGAAGGGCTGCTGTGGCACGATTCACAAAAATGTTAAATGATCAGTGCATCACACGCTGACTGAGTATGGATGCTGCTTAGCAAACAATGGTCAGAGAGCTCATTGCAACCCCTGTCACCAGCTCAGGTGCCTACAGCTTCTTGCAATCATCAAAGAACTGATCCTTGGAGGGGCCACCCTACCTAAATAGTTACAGAAAACTTGGTCAGACCTTTGGCTCATCTCTATTACTTTGAATCTAGGTATATTCTGCCCTACTATAAAATACAAAAAATAGGTGCTCTGTAGTTTCAGTGTCTACAACCACTATCCCTTCAGTCATTTATTTCTCCCACGGGATTTGACAGGAATATGTGAGTTAAAGCATTTTTTAAAAGTTTGAAAAAGAGATGTTTTCAAATCTTTATCTCAGAAGCTTTGTAAAAAGCCCCTCGCGTCCTCCTATCATCTCACCCAAAGCGGTTTGAAGAACAGAGGCACTGCACAGCTTTCATGTCACCATGGCAACACAGTGTACTGTTGTGTGTGTGCGCGTGTACGTCAAACGCTTTGTTGTGCTTGAATTCCGACATGAAGACGGTCTGAAAAGTGATTGTAACAGTGATAAAGCTAAACAAGCAAACAAACAAATCAATGACTGCTGTGATGTATTTACAGTGACATCACACTCATCCCCACTGCAGCACTTTTCCACATGGAGCCAGTACTGAGTCTTCAGTGTAGTGTTCAGTGTGGGCGCCCATGGGAGGCCTTCCACTGCCTCTCAATGGCCTTTTTGTTGGGGAACACTGAGCCTTTGCTGCTCCCACAGAAAGCCTGAGATAATTTAGTGTGGATGCCAGGAAGTCTGAGCCCACAGAATAACAATGGCAAATGTTATTGCTCCACCTCGAGGGGTGAAAACGAAGGAGAAATGAGAAGCTGGCTGAATCAGCCCGAGTAATGAATTGAACAGAATGTTTCCCACAATGCAATGCTGCTTCCATGATGTATGACTTTACTCGTAAAAATGTTTTTTCAATATTCAGTAATGACATTCCAAATGAATCTGTGCATCCAATGATAGTAGTTCAAAAAGTAAACATGCATTGGATGTTAAATCTACTTTACACACACGTGTAATTTTAAACGTATCACATTCATGTGTGAAAACTAATACTAACATTAGCTAAAACTGTAAATACAAAGGCCTGGGAAACTTGCAAAAATTGAACATAGCCCTTGTCTGCCACCTAGTGTATGTTAACTAAAAATACATTTAATGTGTAGCATGAAGCAGCGAGCTCCTGTACCACGGTTTTAATATTACCGTGTGTAAAAAGACGTAGCGAGCTTCTGTACCATGGTGGTGACTTTACGGGGTGTAACGTGGAGTAGTAAGGTCCTGTGGTTCGTTGGTAAACTTGTAGTTTGTAACAAGAGCTCAAGTATCCCGTTGGTAACGTTACAGTTTGTAAGGAGCAGTGAGCTCCTGTGGCTTGGTGGTAACGTTATAGTTTCTAACAAGGAGCAGTGAGCTTCTGTGCCTCATTGGTAACTTTACAGTTTGTAACAAGACATAGTGAGCTCCTGTGGTAGAAAAATAGAAGAGAAAACTGCACAGCAGAAGCATTTTCACTAAATTTTAACTTTTTACCCCACTTTTTGTGCCAAGTTTGTAGAGCATGAATGGATCCCAGTAAGGAAAACTTGTAAAGTCTTTTTATCATTCATTCATTTTCTTATCTGCTTAATCCTGGTCAGGGTTGCAGGAAAGTCAGTGCCCACCCAGCGACACAGGGCGCAAGGCAGGAACAACCATTGATAAGGTGCCAATCCATCATAGGGCACACACCCACACTAAGAGTCCAATATCGGGATCGAACTATAGATGCTGGAGCTGTGACGCAACCACCCTTTATAAACACTTTTTAATGTTCAGCATAATGCATTCTACTTCCAAAAATAGTTGTGTACACTGGACACTGTTTTCATTCATCTGACACTAGAGATTTTCCCATGTCCCTGAAATGGAAAGCTCTTTTTCTGTGATGAATATGACCTATATTTTTAAAAGCTATAGAATTTTTTTTTTTAATTAGGAAAAAATATATTTTTTATTTAAGTAGTGTAGTGTTACTATTTAGCTGCTGTTTGTTTGATATAATGCAGTGACAGTGTTTCAAAGGGTCGATGATAATTGTTTGGGTTAAATACTGTATATATGATATACTGATATCATATGTCACGATTTACTGCATTACTGAATATTGCCATGTCTAGTTATGAGCGATTTAGCAGCATTAATAACAAAATTACAATGTATTTTGTATATTTTGGTTCCTCGTGTTTGAAAATATTTTATTCTTTTTTTTTTTTATTATTATTATTATTATTATTATTTTGCTGTGGTTAGCTAAAGATGATAATGCAGTTTTATTATTTTTCAGATGCCATTCAGGCCATTTCAGGGCTGCAACACATTCCAAAATGTTGGGACGGGGCACTTTAGGCCTAGTAATGAGGTAAAAAAAATTTAAATAATTATGTGATTTCAAACACATGATCAACTGGTGATTGTAAACATGATTTGGTAGAAAAGCGCTATCCACGAAATGATGAGTATTTGAGGAGCAAAGATACCAAGAGAATCCTCAAAGAATCATTAGAAGGGTTTTACATATTTCTCCCTCCACAGTCCATAATATAATTAAACGATTCGCGGAATCTGGAGGAATTTCACTGTGTAAAAGGCAAGGGCACCAGCCTAAGCTGAATTCCCGTGATCTCTGACCCCTCAGATGGCACTGCATTAAGAACGGCCATTCAACAATAGCTGATATAACCACATGGCCAAGGGATCACTTTGGAAAACCTTTGTCAAGCAATACAATATGTAATTACATTCACAAATGTCACTTAAAATGGTACTTTGCAAAAAAGAAGGCTTGTGTTAACCATGTCAAGAATTTGCTGTCGACTTCTCTGAGCTTGGAAGCATCTGGACCATCACACAGTAGAAACATATATTGTTATCATACGAATCAGTATTTCAGATGTTTTTTGGACAAAAAAAAGTCCAAAAACCAGGGTCTGTGATGGCATGGAGTTGTGTCAGTGTCCTTTGCAAAGGTTATTTACACTTCTGTGATGGCAGCATTAAAGCAGAAAAGTACAACATATACTATATAATATCTAATGTAGCTCTAATATGGTAGTAGTATTTGAGAATATTATTTGTTGTGAAATATAAAACTGTTGGCAGGCCTCGTAAACAAAATCTGATGTTCTATAGACTTTTGTTTGAAAACAAAATCAAACTTTTTTTTAATGTATTTATTTGTTAGCTTGCATGGTCAGAACAGGTGAAAGAGGTTTGTTGTCTCGTTTTTTAAAACTTCACAAACAAACCAAAAGCATCAATATTAAACTGGATCCACGCGCAATGCTGCACGGGTAATGTAGTTTTGCACTCTAAAGACGCCTAAAATGTGCGACAGTCTGACGTCAGAAGCGTCTTTTCGCTTTCCGGCAGCGGCGCATGGTGGAGGTCAGAAATGCTGTTACATATCAACAGCCATCAAAAAGTTATTATTATTTAATTTATATTATTAGTTCATATTTGCGTGAAGGAAACTTGACTCTCTGTTGAGATACGTGTTGACAGAGCTACCAGTGTCCCGCCTGTTTATAGCACTGTAGAGGATTTAGTGGTAGCGTTAGCTGTACGTTTAGCATTAGCTTGAGTTGATCTGTCATTAGAGGATCTCCAGACGTTAAACGATGGATAACGATGCTGTAGGATCAGGATCTTATAAAGCTGGGCTTGGAGGCATTTTCGGTGGTGGAGGTTCTGAGTATTCAAACACAGCGCTGTCAGGAGTACCACGTAAGTACTATAAGAGGAGTCTTTAACCTTGGAGGTGTTTAGTGCTACAGAAACCACAATGCACTTTAATAATACTAACACATTGTTACTCAGTGGCAGTTTACTGATGGTCAAATTTACATGATCTTATTGTGTGTTTGCGTGGATATGTGTGTACACATTATAAAGCCAACAGTTTGTGGACAACAAAAATGCATCCAAAAAACTATTAGTATTAATTTTGTCACCCTTTACTCTTCTGAGAAGGCTTAACGATTATGGAACAAGACTGAGGTCTGGCACTGATGTTAGACAGTAAGCCCTGGCTCACTGTCTATATCTTGCATACTGTCATCTCATAAATCTGGCGTCATACAAAAAAGGCAAACTTTTTCAGTATTCACAAATGTTCACTCACCCAAATTTTACATTGAACTCTTCTCAACAATAGACTACATTGGTGGAAGTATGGTTTATAGTGAGTCTTATTTTAAATAAAATCTTGTCAAGTCAAGTCAGATCTATTTGTATAGCGCTTTTTACAATGGAGCATTGTCTCAAAGCAACTTTACAAGTTTAGATTATCTCCTAATAACTACGTCCATTCCCAAATTGAGCAAGCCTAGGGCGACAGTGGCAAGGAAAAACTCCCTGAGTTATAGGAAGAAACCTTAGGAGGACCAAGACTCAAAAAGGGACCCAACCTCCTTGGGCGGCGTAGATGATAAATCTCAGAGCGAAACTAAAGTCATGGAGTCATAGTTCTAAGCTTGTCGCAGTTTATAAAAATAATAAGAATGAGAGAGGTGTGTGTTATCATGTTTAGGTATAAAGCACAACCTTCTTGCTTATTGCCACTTTTTTTCTAGCTTGTGAAGGTTACATGATGGGTCAAGCACAACGTATTGACCATAATGAACTTGCGTGCAAGCTGTTGGCTCATGTGCAAGGCATGCTGCCAAAAAAAATGAAGTTGCACTAGACTGTTGTGTTTGTTTGATGGAATCTGTTGTCATCCGGTGTTGAGCAAAGTGCACACATAAGGAGGTGTCTGAAATCGTTTACAGTTCTGTTTCCTGTAGGCTACCAGTGATCTGGTCTATGTAATGTAGAGAATAGTGATTAGGTAACCATTTAGGACACAGACAATAAATTTACATAATCAAGCAATGAAAATGTGATTAAAAAATAGCTGTTTCCTCACCAGCTTTGACAGCCCTAGATAAATTAAACTCTGGTTGCTGAACTTAAGAGTTTTAAAGTACTGTAATAAATATGTGCTATATCATACACTGGTACTGGATAGCTATCTGCTTTTAGTAACATTGGTACGAAGAGACAGTGTTAATTAGTGTTTATTGGAGTACAGTGTGTTATTTATCTATTTATTAATTTTTTTTCTGTAGTGTCTGGAATGAGCCCGCTCTCACCCTACCTCAATGTTGACCCTCGCTATCTTGTGCAGGTCAGTGTCATCTCACATTTCAACACGCTCTCAAGAACCAAGCTTGGCCTGTATTGCAAACTTCTGTCTCAAAGTTTTGCAGAAAGACATGTAATCTCCTGTGTTTGCTAACAGGATCCATGTTGCATAAAATGTCAGTGAATTTGCTTGTTGTAAGCCAATGTCAGCCCGATACTAATACTTTGAATTAGATCTGTGCATGTTGGTGTCTGCACGCATATGAAATACACAAGATGATGTTTGGGCTTGGTTTTTATATCTTAGGACACAGAGGAATTCATCCTGCCAACTGGTGCAAACAAAACACGTGGCCGCTTTGAGCTGGCCTTTTTTACCATTGGAGGATCTTGCATAACAGGTAAGAATATTTTGTTGATCGTTTTCCATAAGTCTTCACCACCAGGAATATCTGAAGGACTGTTTGTAATTGTTCTTAGGTGCTGGATTTGGAACTCTGAATGGACTCCGTCTGGGCCTAAAGGAGACCAGAGATATGGCATGGTCAAAACCTAGAAATGTACAGTAAGTTTGTGAGAAAATCAAATTGTTCTGATTTACAGTGTGACAACCAAAATAAATAAGCTTGTAGGTTGTAGATGAACATAACTTCATTCTTCAAACAGCGACTATCTTAGGCAGTGTTATGGCCATAGGGCCAGGGAGCATATGGATGATCCAGAAGAGGATTGGGAGAATGTGGTCATGTGGTCAGATGAAACCAAAATAGAACGTCTTGGTAAAAACTCAACTAGTCGTGTTTGGAGGAAGAAGAATGCTGAGTCGCATCCCAAGAACACCATACCTACTGTGAAGCATGGGGGTGGAAACCTCATACTTTGGGGCTGTTTTTCTGCAGAGGGGACAGGACGACTGATCTGTGTTAAGGGAAGAATGAACGGGGCCATGTATCGTGAGATTTTACGCCAAAACCTCCTTCCATCAGTGAGAGCATTGAAGGTGGAACGTGGTTGGATCTTCCAGTCAATCAGATCTTAGACCCAGAACTATCAATTTTATAAATAAATAATAACTGCGTTGATGACAGTAATGAGCTTCACACTGCGGTAATAGGGTTATCATCACAGCCCTATGTGACGTTAAGGCTTGGATAGAAATGGGCTAATTTTGGTAATGTCAGTATCAGTTTAACATAATTTTTTAATGGTTTATTTTCCAGAATTTTAAACCTGGTCACACGGCAAGGAGCATCATGGGCTAATACGTTAGGATCAGTCGGTAAGATGGTTGATATTTTTAAAACCTGGTTAGTGGAGAACACATACGCCCTTCCATGCGGTCCGTGTATGGCATTTGTGTAAATCACTTCTGTATCTCTCCACAGCGTTGCTGTACAGTGTTTTTGGGGTTGTCATTGAGAAAGCCAGAGGAGCAGAAGATGACATTAACACAGTTGCTGCTGGGACGTTAACAGGGATGATGTTTAAATGTACCAGTGAGTATACTTCCTCTTTTCAGCAAACAGTACAGTACAACACTGTGTGACTACAAACCCATGATGCCATATTTTGACATTTTCATTGCCATTTGACTCGTAACATGTCATATCCATGTTATATATACCTTTGTGTTAGTCACCTGCCCTTTGCTGCACCCCAGAGTGCAGCAGAGAATCTAGTGAGCAAGTTTTCTGTGGATTAGTTTGTGTGAACCCACATTAGATTGGGCAAACTGAGTGATCTGTGCGACTTGTAATAAGGCATGAGCATTGGTTCTAGACTAGAAATGATGAGTATTTCAAGAACTGCCAACCTTTTGGGGTATTCTTGGCAAACTGTGTCAAGATTATACCAAGAATGTATCATGAATGAGGAAAAACATCCAGCAAAAGGAGACCCTGTGGACGTAAACCACTTGTTGATGAATGGAGCCCAGAGGAGGATGTCAAGAATCAAGCACCACTGTAGCAAAATGTCTAAACTAACATGAAAGAAGTTATTCATACTTCAGGAAAATTTAGACACAGCTAAAACATACTCATAAAAAGGAGCACTATCCAGTAAATAGTCAGAGTAGCCAAAAAATTGACATCGAATTAAAATGTTATTTAAAGTTAACATCTAAGAACTTGAGTATTAGTATGGAGTATGTTCTTTGTTTGTTGGTACAACAACCTTGACTCTTCTGAGAAGACTTTTGGACTTTCAGTTGGCATTTCAATTCATCTCAAAGGTGTTTGATCCGATTTAAAGTCAGGGCTCTGTGCAAGCCTGTCAAGCCATCTCAGTCGAAGTTGACAAACCAGTTGTTTATTTTAGAAGGGCAGGGCACAAAGCTGTCTTACACATGTTGAGGAGGTGGAAACCTAAGAAAATCTTTTATTGAGACTCGTGGAGGTGTTTAGTCCAACCCTTTCTATTGCCACTTTTGGCTGTTGGGCTGTCATGCCTGTATGCTTCATATTATGAAGTAAGTAGTGGGTGTCTCTAAAATAATAGATCACTAATCCAAGTTTATGTATCCTAGCAGTTAACATACTGGACCAGAAGGCCCAGGGTTCAAATCCCACATGTAAGTCTGTATTGGTGTTAAACCGCTCTGGATAAGAACATCTGCTAAATGACGTAAAATGTAAACGTAATCATGGGACTGTGGTGGCTTAGCAGTTAAGGTACTGGACTTTGGACCGGAAATCAAATTGCCTCTCTCACAGTCTGTCAAGCTGCCACTGTTGGGTCCTTGGACATGACTTGTAACCCACAAGTGCTTGGATTGTACCATTGTGATAATTCCAAGTTGCTCTGGATAGGATCATCTGCTAAATGCTGTAAATGTAAAGTCTACATACCTTTTGTCCATATATTGTGTGTCTCAGTAGAAAACGTATAG
Source organism: Ancistrus triradiatus (assembly GCA_025084515.1). Classification (NCBI taxonomy): domain Eukaryota; kingdom Metazoa; phylum Chordata; class Actinopteri; order Siluriformes; family Loricariidae; genus Ancistrus; species Ancistrus triradiatus. The sequence goes on along the minus strand of JAJAGP010000591.1, from coordinate 197,501 downwards.
GGTAGTCAAACATCATTGGTGTGGATGTACATAACATACAGTAATAACTAAGCCTGTCTTGTCAAAAAAATAAATAAATTTGTGAAAATATTTTGTCTATGGTGGTTACATAATGAGTACACAATCATTATTGAGTACTTTATTGAGCCTCCCCCTTTTATGGGTTTTTTCTGTGATGCATGCTTTTGGAAAACCAATAAATGCAGTTTTGGTGTTGCTAACTTATTGTGCATGCCTTTATTTTAGGTGGACTGAAGGGTGTTGCCAGAGGAGGCCTTGTTGGATTAGCCATGTCAGGACTGTATGCTATCTACAACAACTGGGATCACCTTAGAGGTGCACCAGCTTCACATTATTGAAGAGGACTCTGAAGTCAAACCATGGACTTTTTGGCTGTAAACATGCCCTCCATCTCCCTTGTTCCATGCCCTATTTAAGAGGAGCAACAGCAGACCTTGGATTATGGGCTTGTTGGACCACCGCATTTGTTTATGGACTTCCTTAAGTGTGTGAAAGGCAGAATGTAGCTGCCTTGAATTTAGTAGTTGTTACAATGCTTTAGCAAATTGACATAATATATGTAAGAGTTTAAATCATGAGGTCATCTCGGACAGTGTTTCAGATGCACCACAGTGTCAAAGGTGCTGGCTGAAGCCCCACATTCATCATTTGTCTAAAGAAAGTGTAGATTATAAAGGATTTGCCTTGTCAACAGTATTCTCCGTGCAGCGGGCAAATGGAAACAGCATATCACCCTTGAACAAAGCTGACAGAATTGAAATGTACTTTTCTAGTACATTTGGACTAAATGAGCTAAAACCATGGTCATGGATTCTATACTGAAATAAAAGTAAAGGTAAATCTCTTGAAGCTCTCTTGTTATTGATGTACATTGGAATGCCCGTAACTTTTTTTTTTGTCTCCAAATACGAACAAAAATACCAATTTCGAACATGGGCACCCTAAATAAAACACTCAGTGGTGCAATCTTCCGACCATGATACACATAATGCAGTTCAGTTGGTGGTGATATTGCACCAATAAGGCATACCAATCTCCATAAAACCCAAAAGAAGAAGAAGAAGAACTCGGCTGTGATCATAGGCATATTATATTATTACATTACATTATGTGTATGTACATAATATCGGTCTATCGGTGTGATTTCAGACACCCCTTCAGTCTTGGCACTGCCCAGTGACTTTTTCACTTATTTAATGTTTTTAGATTTCAATTATCTCATGTATTTCTAATGCATTGTATTACATTCCTTTTCTTTATTCTTGCTTTTAATCATTATTTACATATGAATATAGGCGTAAAGACAATCATTGGGGTCTGGAACGGATTAATCCTATTTACATGACTTCTTATAGAGAAATTTGATTCTGACTTAGAACAAATCGGAGTTCTAACGGCCTTCTGGAACCAATTAAGTTCGAATTCCGAGTTTCCACAATAATTGATACACACAGGCCATTAAGTTCTTAGATGCTAGCAATTGCTCCTCGGATACTTAATCATATCTGAGCATACTTGCAATAGTTTATAATATTCCATTAAATCATGGTCTAGTTATTTTTTGTAGTATTCAGTTAATAGCTGATTGCAGTAGTGACTGGAGGCTTTAAAGACATAGGAAGCACATGTGTGTTTATACTGTATTTGTGTATATACAGTATTTCAAATGGACTTCATATAAAATGCACATCTTCTGTGAATGAAGTTGCCATTCATGTATGTGTCTCCTCTAAAACATGTGAAGCCATCGTGATTCCTTCATTTTACTGGCCAGTCATAGCTTGATGGATCATGGGTCACTTAAAAGGTTTCGTCCAAATTTTGGTGATAACAGATGTTTTTAAAATACATTTCAAACAGTTTTAAGGGACCTAGCACCATTGCACATTGAACACCATGGATGGAATACTGATTTGGTTAAGGGTTAAAGCCTTCATTCTTGGTACAGAGAAGAAATGTAAATTACTATATATATGCTACACCCTTGTTCGGAATCTAAAGCAACCCTAGGCTGCCAAAAAGTCTGTCTTATGATCGTCTTGCTGTACTTTGGCTCTGAACAGAGAAAGTTAACAAATCAAATGACCTGAAAATACTCTGCACAAAAAGAAGCATAACTTGTGACGCTGAGGAAACTGAATACGTTTTAACAACAAATTGTGTCTTTTATTAAGGATAACTGATAGCACCGACAAAATGAATCCAGTAGTTAACTGATTTGTGCCAAATTCATATATGAATGAGAATTGAAACACATCATTATTAATGCTGTATTTTTAGAAACAGGTCCAGCAAGGCAGTGTAGTTTTTATGGAAGCTCATTAAGACCCGGGTTCGGTTCAGTAAAGCACAGCGCAATTGTTTAAGCACATTTGAAACTACCTGTACTGCAGTCTAAACTTCAAATACAGGTGGCTGTGTGATGATGACATGACAGGTCAGTCCAGTAAAGCACGTGGCGTAGTGCAATAGAGTACAGACGGCTAAGGGAATTATGGGACATGTACCAGGCAGGAAGCAGGTGTCCCATCCCACTATCTTCATATTCCCTGCTGTGATGGATATAGTGGTCACAACAGGGAAATCAGTGTAAAAACAAGTCCCTGATGCGGGTAGCCTCAATCCAGGGGATATAGGCAGCAGTGCGGCTGAAGACACTAGGTTTATTCTCCACCGTGCAGCCGATGGGGCCAAAACTCACCACACCATGTACCTCCCAACGATCATAGCCCAGCTGACACATTAGGGGACCACCTGAATCTCCCTGTAGAAATAAATATGAAAAAATAAGTTTCTCTCTTCATCCACGTAAATATTCAGCAGTTTGAATTTTGCATATATGAAGAATTTTATATGATACCCATATATGGCGAGCTTACTATTTTTAATGACTTGTTTAAAATGCTTAACCTCACAGTCTGCAAAATTTAAGGTATTTACCAGATACTATATGCTAAAAATGATCATTCAGCAACGGTTGTTGGTGGGAAGAGTAAATGTAGCTGAAATACTGTATCTTATTAAGGGCAGCAATTACCAGATACCCTTATCTTGAGTGAATTAAACTGTTGAGTTTTAAGGAATCCAAAGGTGGCAGCTAAGCAGTACCACGGTTTGAAATCACAACGAATTGGAACTCCAGAATTTTAACCACTGAGTCACTGTCACCTTAAATGAATTATATTTATATTATGAATTGTATTATATATGGGACTGTGGTAGCCTAGCGGACTATGGACCAAAAAGTAAATGTATATACACACACAGCATTTGGCTGACACCATCATTGAGAGTGAAGCTAAGCAGTTTGTGGTTAGGGCCAGATGGTGGTACAATTGTTGGCGCTGTTACCTCACCCAGGGTCAATTCCCAGGCCACCATCTATGTGGATTCTGCATGTTCTTCCCTTGTGTGTATGGGTTCTCTCAGATACTTTAGTTTCCTCCCACATTCCACAGACAGTTGGTCTGTCTGAGCATGGGCATTGCAATGGCTTGGCACACTGTCTAGGGTGGTTTCATGCCTTGTGCCCTGTGCTTCCCCCTCGACCATGGGTTGTATGACAATCAATGAGTGAATGAGCTGAGGGTTAATGACTTCGCTAAAGTGCCCAAGAGTATCAAATGTCAGAACTGGGATTTGAACTCTCTACCCTACTTCAGAGCAATAAACACTGTGCCACCATTATATTAATCTCTGTTTCATTTACCATTTCTTATTAACTAAGTTATTAATACTATATACAATGAAAAAAACTCACCCAGATATGGGGAGGACATGCAAACTCAACACAGAAAGGACCCAGATCGCTCCAGGTGGGATCGAACCCAGGACCTTCTCGCTGTGAAGCGACAGCACTCCCCACTGAGCCACCATACTGCCCGCCCAGTATCAATGTTAAGCAATATTGTGTGACGCATTTCTGTTAATGAAGGAATGTGGAAGGCCTAATCGTACAGATATGATGGTTTGCTTGGGGTAACACTGGTTTTCCATGAATTCTTATGAGATCATTAGAACTCTACATAGGCCCCGATGTCTTGTGACCCCTTTACCTGGCATGCAGCAGGAGGTCCCTCTGTGTCTCTGAAGCCAGCACAGATCATGGACTCCCTCACACGATCTCCCCAGAACTTCTTCTGCTTGCATGTCTTGTAGTCAATGATGGGGAGACGGGCTTGGTTCAGAGCCTCTGCCAATGACACGTTCTCTTTCCCACCTGAGATGCACAAATGAGAGAAGCAGCCTCAAATGGATAAGCAAATTCTCATGGAAAACAACCCCTGGTGTGATCTGGAGCATGCTTTACATCTTCTGAATACAGGTGTGCACCATTTAACGTCCGCATTACATTTTGTGGGCGGCACTGTGGCTTGGTGGGTAGTGCTGTTGCCTCACAGCAAGATGGTCCTGGGTTTGACTGCAGATGGAAAGGCCTGGGTCCTCCCGTGTCCATATGGGTTTACTCCGGGTACTCTAGTTTCCTTCCACAGTCCAAAGACAAGTGTGTTACATTAATTGGTGTCTCTTAATTGCTCTTAGTGTGTGAGTGTGTGTATGAGTGTGTGAGTGTATGTGCCTTGCGATGGATTGGTACCCTGTATAGTGTTGATCCTGCCTTGCACCCTGTGTTGCTGGTTAGCCATCGGCTTTCCTGCAACCCTGACCAAGGATTAAGCGGCCAAGACAATGAATGACTTAATTATTTAAATTTTGTGACATAAGACGTTGACCAAAATGGACGTTGACCAGACATTACATAGTCTGATGCGTTTTGATACTTTGCACAGTTTTTTTTGTTTAAATTATAACGTTAATTAAAACACAATATGAAAACATTTGGTACTGTATTGTACTGTATACAATATAGTTATTCTAATCTTTGTATCTTTCTAAAACTTGAAACACATACCATGTTTTCAAATTTTTTGAAGATTGAGTTCCCTTCTCTGTCAGCAAGTGTCACAAGGATTCATTCATACTAGTTTTCTGTCATTTAGAATTAATTTAGATGCGAGACAGCATACATGTGTGTGTAAATGAAAGGGAGGCAGGTGGAACAGTCAGGCTACAGGGATCAGTGGTCACAAAGGTCCAGGAGTTCAGGTACTTGGGATCAACTGTCCAAGGAAATGGGGAGTGTGGAAAGGAGGTAAAGAAGAGAGTACAGGCAGGATGGAGTGGGTGGAGAAGAGTGTCAGAAGTGCTGTGTGACAAAAGGGTCGCAGCAACAGTGAAAGGAAAGATTTATAAGAGAGTAGTGAGACCAGCCTTGTTGTATGGCTTAGAGACGGTGGCACTGACAAAGAGACAGGAAGCAGAGCCGGAGGTGGCAGAACATAAGATGTTGAGGTTCTCTTTAGGAGTGTCTAGGGTGGACAGGATTAGGAATGAGATCATCAGAGGGACAGCACAGGTTGGAAAATTGGGAGACAAAATTCGAGAGGGAAGACTGAGATGGTTTGGACATGTGCAGAGGAGGGATAGTGGATATATTGGTAGGAGGATGTTGGCGAGGAGCTGCCAGGCAAGGACGGAGACGGAGAGGAAGACCAAAAGAGGAGTTATTTGGTTGTGGTAAATGAAGATATGCAGGGAGTTGGGGGGGTGACACTAGAGGACGTGGAGGACAGGGGGGAGGTGGAAACGTTTTAACTCGCTGTGGTGAACCCTGATAAAGGGAGAAGCCGAAAGAAGAAGAAGATGTATCTAAGACAGATTTTTATTTATTATTGTATTTCTTAAGACCTCGGTTGGATGTTAAATGGCACGTTCCTGGAGATCTTCTGGTTCTAAAAAACACCTGACTGGAATATTAAACATGACCTTGATTAATTGAGTTAAATTAGAGAGCTTAGTTCGGACCTACCTCTTGTGTCCCCCAGCCAGTCACCCAGCAGAAGTGGCCTGGCTTCAGGTTGGTCAGCTTACGCGGCAGGCAGGCATAGCGGATAAAGTTGCTGGGCAAGATGTCTGTGCCTGCTTTAACCAGGGCTATGTCATAGTCCAGCTCGACTGTGTGTCGGATAGCGAAAATGCTCATGTCTGTAAAATTCTCTTTACTGGGAAAATGCGTTCAGCCAATTCAGATTTCTTCAGCTGGTGCTTCCCCAACACAATGCGCCAACTACTCGCGTCTTCAGCTTTCCCTCTAACAAATAAAGTGCAAACAGCAAAAACAGCAAAAATGATGTGCCAGTCATAATTGTGCCAGTTATGTGGCTATTCACGACATTCTCCTTCCACGTCTCTTCCACAACAAACAGCACATAGTGCTCAATAATTGTACACATTAAAATGTTTTGCACACCACCTATATTACATAAAATACTGAATTTATTCCAATGTATAATAAAGCATGTATGTCTATAGTTATTCTTAATTATACATTTGTTCATTGCTTTTCCATTTTGTATAGCTATATTCTGTATGTTCTGGCACCACACCAAGAATAATCCCTTGTACACCTTAACCTGTCAATGGCTGATATTTGTAGGATGTTTTGTCTTATTTTTTGTCTTTTATAGTGATGCTTTTTACCTTGTAGCCCTTTGAGATTTTCTTTAAATATAAAGTATGTTACAAATAAAATGTATTATTACTGTGATTACTGCTCTCAACCAACTTGGAAATTGGTTCTCGTTGTTTGCTCGGTATTCGGCACACTTGCTTAAACTTGTATGATGAAACTTGTGACTCGGTTCACCCGAAACTTGATTCACGATTCACAGTTTGGTACACAGTGATTCAGTGATTCAGATTCACAATAGCTCTCGCTCAGAGAAGATCTGCACTGTGTTTATCGTGTTTATTCTTAGTGCTAATAAGTCTCCATGGGTCATAATAAGGTTAGTTTATAAGAGCCAACTGAAAGCAAAACAGGAATTGAATGCTCAAGGTCACAGGCTGCAGTGTTTTGCACTTTCAATCCATTACGCACTAAATTACATAAGATTCTTAACACTTTATTATAAAATAAGCGTTGTATTAATGATTTTCACCAACTGTAGGTTATTGTAAGTGTTTTAAACATTAACTTACTTAACATTACTTATCATGAGGCTGAATCTCTATCTACAGGTGCCATTATGTAACTGCAGTCATTTATGGTAGACCGAATAACAGGGCAATTTCAGCCTCGTCTCTGCTATGGTACACAAAACACTTGTTAAACTCCGCAGTTCATGATACATTTAACTTCTGATGGATTTGTTGGAACATATCCCCATTGTACATCAGGGAGCATCTGTACAATACAACTCCATTAATGCATATAATGCTCTATAGAGTGTGGATTTTCTGGGGGTCTGGAATGGATTCTTTCAATTTACATTATTCTTTATGGGAAAAATATGCTCGGTACTTTTCATTTTCTGTTCTCGACAAGCCTTCTGGAACGAATTAACGTCGAGAACCGAGATACCACTTTCCGAACCGAAATAAAATCTTTCTCTTCTATTTTCTCGTTGTTTTACATATAACTATTTTAAGGGAATAATTATTTTAGCATTATAGTTATCTTATTCTAATGAAAATAGTTATAATCAGCTCTGTCATCTCTTATTGGTAGTCTCCTAGATTTTCTGTGTAGTAATGTTAATGTGTAGTAGGACGCTTGGTTAATTCTTACTTTTGGAAGCAGTGAGCTGCAGTGAGCACCCAGTTTTTGTGGATCAGTGTCCCTCCACACACATGAACGTAGTGCTTGCTGCCTCTTGGACGAACCTATAGAGTGTGACAAAAGTGCAGATTTAACTTTACAACTTCATCTACAGTACTACTTACTATTGTAAAACTGCATTTATATTTCCTTTTACCTGTAAAGAGACCTGCCATGGCCAGGAGTGGGGTCTGGCCTCATTGCCTGATACAATGCGTTCTGCTGTGTTTGGTTTGAAATGAGCCAGGCCACAATCCTTGGGCCAGTCTGTAGAAGATCAGCAAAAGACGTTCAAATGTCAACTAAAACTGTGTTCAAAGAGTACTTAATGGTAATGAATAGAAAATACATACATCAGAACCTACTTTGAGCTGACCTATACTTGTTAATGAAACACTGCTTTTGTAAAGCCGTTGGCAGTTCTCAGACAGTATTTCAGTGGTTTCTTTTTATTTAACACAGAAATATTCCACTAATTAGCATTTCTTTCCTATGATAAAACAAGCCAGTGCACATACTCCTGTCTTATGAAGTTAATTTACAAAATCATTTGACAAATTTTCCATAATCATTTCATTTTAACTTGGAATCAGCAAGAAAGACAGAACTCTAAAATAATCCATGGTCACGCTTACCCAAATGGAGAACACCGTGTTGCTGGAGGCGGCTGGCGGTGAAAGCATGAGTGTAGGCTTTCTCCAGCGCCAATCCAAGCAAGAGCAGAACTAGTGGTAAAATGGGGCTCCTCATGTGCATGATCCAGCGTTAAGCGTGCCAGAGCTCTGGAAATCTACAATTTATACCCAACGCAGGGCTGAAGCCACCCTAGTGGTAGTTATGCTCCTCTCTTCCTGGACAAAGAGCCTCAACAATGCTACTCCTCTATATGGATTGTTCTGGTGGGTGAGTTGGGACATTTGGTACACATAGACCCCAGAGCATTGTTAGAGATTCATCAGCACTTTCAAACTGATGCTCCATTAAAGCGGCAGAAAATATACTCAATATATGCCTATTAGCTATAATAATAAGCCAAATGAGATATATCTTCTCTTTCTCTCTACTAAACTCAATTTTCTATCTTTTTTCAACACTGAATCTAACAACACATATTTAACTATTCATAAGGAGTATTGGTCAATCTTAGGGAACATTGTTGGTACTCTGTGCTATTACTCTTTATATGAGTAACAGGACTGAGTTTTTAGCACAGAATAACCAACTACATAAAATGCAGCCACATAGTATCTATACTAATAGCATTAGGACACTGAGTACATTCTAATGATTTACTAAAAAATTTGATTTTTACAATAAACAAATATAATCTAAAAATAATTTCAGTAACAGGACATTAAATTGAGAGTGACCTTTGTAGTCATAGTTAAATGTAACCAGATATGCAGAACAAAATAAGAGTGAACTTACTTTAAGGCATAGCTGGGAAATGGAGTTTCACAACAATGCAAAAACATAAGAGTTCTGAACGATTTTAATCATTATATGTCATTGTAAAGTGTAATGTTTGAAAACAGGGACAGCTAACAAATGGTATTTTTCAGTTTTCTAGGTAGTTTTTATTAATGTTTTAAATTGTATACCTTAAATTTGCAATTGTATCACTGTGCAGGACACCTTGCGTAATAATAAAATGTTTCTTACAATTATGTGGGAACATAAAAGACAAACACACATGCTGTAGATTTTATATATAGTATATATATAGATATATATAATAGTATATATAATATATTAGCTATAATACAACATACATAGACGTATATAATACTACTAGTATATATATAGATATAAGAGAGAGAGAGGAGATAGAGGAGAGAGATAGAGAGAGAGATAGAGAGAGAGAGAGAGAGAGAGAGAGGATTAGGAGAGAGAGAGATATGTCGAGAGAGAGATAGAGAGAGAGATGAGAGAGAGAGAGAGTATATATATATACTATATTATAAAATATATATATATATAATATGTATCTTAATATATATATTACATAGATATATATATATAGAATATCTATTATATATATATGTATACTATCTATATATATATATAGATATATATATAGATCATATATTATATACTATATATATAGATAGATAGATATAATATATAGTAGATAGATAATAGATAAGAATATAATTATATATATATTATAAGAGACCCCGAGAGAGAGACGAGACGAGAGAGCGTGGGCTAGGAGACGCTGTTCCCCACGACCCCCCCCCCGAGCTGCGTTTCTACAAAGTGACAGTATCTCCCTCGAGGTCTCTCTTCGCCTCCGAGTTACTCCCCCCCCGTGGTGAGTTGACTTCTTCTCGGTTTCTTTACCCCTCGCCCCGCCCTGGCTGTCGACAGGAGCTGCGTGTTGCGCTTCGAGTTTTTCACAATGTTCGCTTTTGGGGTTTCCCTGATATATATATATATATATATATATATATATATATATAAAAATCTACAGCATGTGTGTTTGTCTTTTATGTTCCCACATAATTGTAAGAAACATTTTATTATTACGCAAGGTGTCCTGCACAGTGATACAATTGCAAAGTTAAGGTATACAATTTAAAACATTAATAAAAACTACCTAGAAAACTGAAAATATATATATATACACACACATACACATAGTACCAGTCAAAAGTTTGGGCACACCTTCTCACCCAGTGTTTTTCCTTTTTTTTTTTATGTTTACTACATTGTTGATTAATACTGAAAACATCCAAACTATGAGGGAACACATATGGAATCATGTAGTAAAAAAAGGGTTAAACAAACCAGAATAAGTTTTATACCTTAGACTCTGTTTCAACCGTACCTCTGCACAACAAAGCTGACTGTTGCAAACACAATAAGACGGCATGAAAGTCCTCAAGTTAACTCTTGACAATGCCCACCTGTTAATTGAAACCCTTTCCAGGTGATTCCCATGTAAAGCTGTTTGAGAAATTGCGAAGAGTGTGCAAAGCTGTCATCAAAGCAAAAGGTGGCTACTTTAGAAAATCTGAAGTACAAAAAAAATTGTAGTTCATGTAACACTTTTTGTTTACTACATAATTCCATACGTGGCCCTTCATAGTTGTGATGTCTTCAATGTTAATATTAAAAATAAAGAAAAAACTTGGATATGGTATGAGATATGGTATATATCTCACTACACAGCCATATTGTTGGACAAGATATACTTTAACAGAAAGCAGTCCTTATTTTTTAAATAACTGAATAACGTTATTGTTGTCGTGAAGCTTCTGATTGGTCAGTTGTTATAATTAGGACTTCATTGCAAGTGTATCTTTGGTTGTATTTAAGGACCTATAGTTAGGGTCAGTATCTTCTGGCTATTGGTACAATGGGGAAATTAAAAAAAGACAGAAATAAGTAAATGAGCAATAGTTTTAGTGTGCTGTTTGCAAATGAAACAGTTGAACGGTTTGGTGCTCTGTATGGAGGGGAAAAGGACCAGGCTTGTAGGCCAAAGAAGGTTACATCTTCATGGGGGTGATCACATAGTGTTTTGGGTGTGTTTTGCTTGAAAACGGACTGGTACACTTTAAAAAACAAGAAAGGAAAACTATCTGGAAACAAATGATGATTAGCAAATGACAATTTGTGGACAGAACTGAAAAAGTTTAAGGCCTTTAAACCTAACTGAGTTACACCAGTCTTGTGAGTGGATTGTGAGAAGCTTTTGGAAGGCTCTATGTCAAGTGTTTGATTCAAATTGAGCAAAATTCCCATAAAATGTGTTACTAAACCACAATGTCTGCTTAAACAGCGTCCAGTTCAAGCAAGTCTATTGTATCTAAAGAAAAATTCAGGCATTCCTCATTTTGTGGCTTTGGTATAGAAAACAGCTGTGAAAAAAACAGTTGTGTTCAAGAAATACTTTTGTGTCTCTTCTATTTCATTTTTAAATTAATATATTATCAGTGTTTTTAGGACAATGTTGCACCCTCGTGTACTGTAAGTTTGTCTGCACTAGATTGTTTTTCTAGGCTATTTCAGAAAGTATACAGATCATGTAACCAGTCAAACTGTACCTGCTTCTAGCAATATCACAAGTTTAAAGAAGTTTGACAATACAGCATTTTATACATTTTAAACAAAATAAACAGAGACTGGAGTGCACTATAGCATTTAGCATTGTTTGTGTCTTACCAGCAAATGGAATGAGAGAAAGCAGAGATCAAATGTTCAACATGTTATGTCCCCATAAAAACAACCAGGTTTCCTGTTGCGGTTGTTCTAGGATTATATTTTTGGCAGCTCTTTTAGGTGATGTGTAAACATGATGGTATTGCTTTATGATATTATATGATACTGATGATAATATCATCCAGGCACAATTTGGAGTGTCAACACTGACAAGTGCTGCTGTGGTGTTTACCATAAACAGAGAATCCTGAAACAAGTGCATTACAAAAGCAGAGAAAGCTCCATTATGGTCAATACCAGAGAATGTTCCTGAACATCTAACAGCTCAGAACAGCTCAGAATCCCAGTGAATGGCCTTTAGAAATGTATCAGCAATGTACAGTTCACCAAGTTTAACAAGACCCTCATGAGCCCTCTCCCTGTGTGTTTCACATACAAGCAAACATGCTCTTTCAAAAAGAACACATTTGGTATTTCCCGCCACATATTTTATTGATACTAAACAAAAGACCTGGATGTTCCCAAATAATTTATTTTTCCTATACATTATTAGCACACAAGCTATTATGAACACTTCCATTGAAGTAACGTATTAAAAAGAATTAATCAGATATTGTACATAAAGCCCAATATGGTCTGCCTGACACTAAATCACAATGCTGTGGTCAAAAAACGTTTGCTTTGGCAAAATGATAAAGCTTTGTAGATTTAACGAGAACTGTCAAAATACAGATTCAACTAGACAAATATGATTATGCATTGTACTTAAAGCATTCTGCCTTACAATTATTTATGAAGCATAATTGATTGTACTATCAGCGCTTTCTTTTAGAAGTTCAAAATTATGGAACAGATTATTAGACAATGGAAAAAGTTAAAAGACATTATAGATAAATACATTGATTTACATATTTGCTTATAAAATAAAAAATTAAAACTATATAAAGTATTTATATGAATGGACATTGTCATGAAACCAATGTCAGACACATGACAGTAACCACAGATTTGATATTCACCAGAACACAAGACTAGAGTTAAAATATATGCCAGTACTTCTGTCTGTTTTACAAAAATAAGAAAGAAGAACCTAACAATGCTCTGACAATATTTGATAGATTTTTTGCAGAAGTTTGGACAACCTGGTCAAAATATATTCTGTTGATTTAATTTATGCAGGATGAAAATGAATCCCATATTTCTGCAAATATTACCATAATCATTAATAAGTGAAATATGTCCTGAGACCCTTCAAAACATTAGTGGATTATGTGTGCCAAACCATTGCAAACAGCAATATGTTTTAAATATAGGCAACAACAGAAATCGGTATATTGCAATTGAAAAAAAAGGTTTTTTTCATGCTTGTAATTTGACCAGGGTTGCCCAAGCTTTTGCATTAGCCTGTGCGTTCTTGGTGTATTTAAAACATGATTTGATAACACGAAAATGCATTTGAAAACATATGTTTGTACTACTACTATTCGAATACTTTAGCAGCTGGAATTAGATTGTAAGAGTTTCTATAACTATCATATTGTAGTATTTGGTTCTGTGTGGTTATACAATGTTATTTGAATTAAAACATTAAACATTAGTTCAAATAAATTTCGTAGGTCCGTTCCCCCAAAATGCTTCTGTTGACAGTTTGAGTAACTTGTCTGGGGACTGTGGTAGCCTAGTGGGTAAGGTACTGGGGTAAGGTGGGTAAGGTACTGGACTCTGGACCTCTGGAAGGTCCAGGGTTCAAATCCCACCTCTGACAAGTTGCCACTGTTGGGTCCTTGAGCAAGACCCTTAACTTTGGATTGTAAGACTGTACCAATTGTTAGTCGCTCTGGATAAGGGCGTCTGCTAAATGCTGTAAATGTAAATGTTGTCAATGAGCTTCCTATAGTTCTAAAGTGGTTCTAATCTGCCATAATCCTTTACATAAACTCAAATGTATAAACCACAGGTGACTGCTTTAAGTCTACATGGGAAACCTGACATATTATATTTTTTTTATAATAATTTAGCATTAAAACACCACCAACATAATACTCTGACACAATTTACAATGAACTCTGTGTCTGCCATATGATATAAATCATAGCAGTATAAGTATATACACAATTATAGAGATATTATTTTTTCGAACGAGTCATACACAGTATTTAAGAGAAAGACCCATACCTGCCAAGCAGCTATATTATAAAACATTCATCCATTCACTCACTTTCTTATTCGCATAATCCTGAACAGGGTCGTGGGAGAGTCGGTGCCTAGCCGGCGGCACAGGGCACAAGGCCGGAACAATCCTAGACACACTTACACACTAGGGGCACTTTAGAGACACCAATTAACCTAACATGCATGTCTTTGGACTGTGGGAAGAAATCGAAGTACAAAAAGTAAACCCACATGGACACGGGGAGGACATGCAGACTACAAACAAATAGAACCCAGGCCACTCCACCTGGGGATTGAACCCAGGACCTTCTCGATGTGAGGCGACAGCACAGACCACTGAGCCACCTCATAAAACATAATAAATAGTAATACACACTCATAACTGCATTTATTCATTCATTCTCTTACCAATGTTATCCAATTCGGGGTCATGGGGATCAATGGCCTAACTGGCAGCAAAAGCCACAAGGTAGGAACCAACACTAGACCCCACACACACACACACACACACACAGACACAGACACACAGACACACACACACACACACACACACACACACACACACTGTATAGACAGCGAGTGACCTAACACATCTTTAGAATGTGGGAGGAAACCAGAGAAAATTCACACAGATATGGGGAGAATATGCAAATATCCACACAGCACAGAGTTCAGTTCAGTTCAGCACATAACATTGCATTAACACAGTTGAGCTAGATTAGGCACAGATCACAGGCACAGTGTTGTTATGTTATGGCACAGTTTCAAATCCATGACCAAATTTGGTCTGTATTTCCAATGACAACCTTGGTTCCTGTGCTTTGGTTACCCTTCTTGTCAAGGTACCAAAAGTACAAAAACTGAGTGGAGCTAGGAACCAGTGGAGTGATTGTAGATCGATATAGGAGGTATTATTACCAGAAAGATGTAATATTTTACTTTCTGAGTAAAATCCAGAATTCCAACTTATCACTACATTATAGCATAATAGTGCTGTAGTACTTATGTAGTCCACCATATGCCCAATACAACAGTATTTGAGATTCTACATAAAAACTACGACTGCTTGTTGCATTTTACTGTCTGAGAGTTCTCTACACTCTGCCTTTTTTGTGTGTGCCAACATTGCAGACCAAAAAAATTGTTCAATAGGTAAAGCTGTATGAGGTAGACACGCAAAATATCATGATTTTTATACATATATATTTGTTATATCAAGTAATGATGCGGTTACATACCAAATACTTCATTAGTGGACTACTCAATGTCAGGAGACCTCCAAATTCTGCCAATCTTCTAACCAGGATACACAGAGTTCTGAATTTGGATGACCAAATATACCAGACTGTGTGATGTATAATGTATAACTATGTATAATGTATAACTATGCCACACTGTGTAATGGAAATTATGCATTAGTTGTATGTATTGTCTGTCGTTATCCCTAGTTTAGAAGTCCTAACTCAAGGCTTAACTCTTACCTTCACAGAAATAAATTAGCTCAAACTTGTCAAATGACTATATTAGCTCTCTTTGTCCTGGTTGGTGTAGTCAGATTGCCACCTGTAGTTTACACTACATTCCAAACCCCAAATTGCAAAATATTAAGCTTTTATTTTCTCAAGAGCAAGTAAATGGTCAGGAAATTAAAGGAATTAAAGGAATAAATAAAATAATGTAATATTGGTTAGCTTTTCTATTTGATGTTGATCCCTTAAATGTTTAAGTCTTGTGGGCAAACTTGTGAATAGCTTTTTACAGAAAGAAAAGGCAGTATTGTTTCACTCAATGGAAATGCCTTCAAACAGTTTGTGAGCAGTTGTAGAATGATTCCCAGTTAGTTGTAAGACCAGATATTCACAATAGGTTTCAAATCTTGAGGCCCAAACATAAGTCTGATGGACTTGTTCTCAAACCACTTCTTGGTGTTCTACAGATTGTGTGAGAGAGCATTGTCTTGTTGAAAAATAACATGTGATCATTCATCTTTAGAAACCAACTTTTCAGTTATGAGAAGCAAGCCTTTTTCCTGTACACCAAATCATTCATTTACTTTCGACAATGTGGCAGCTCACTTGTGTGAAAAGGCTCCCCACATCAAGACACCTTTACTTCCATGCCTAATGGTAGTAGAGATGCATTCATGGTTGTATTTCTCACAATATCTTTGAAGAGACCTCTTTTGCACCATCAACTCAAATCATGATTCATCAGTCCACACAACTGAATCGTGCTGAATCAAATACCCCATATTCTGACAGAAACTACATTCGGTCTTATATGTTTTTCTCAGACAGCAATGGCTTTTTATCACATCTTCTAGACACAAAAACTGCATTCGACAACCTAGACAACCTGTTCTTCTTGAAAGATTCTTGTTTTCTGAGGTCTTGAATTATGTTGATAGTTTTTGAAGGCTTCTTTCTGTCAACGAGAACTGTAAATTTCAGCAGGTTGTCATCTCTACTTAAAGTGCATTTGGGCTTTCTAGATTCTTTCTTCTGGAAACATCACCTGCTGTTTTAATCATTGACTTATTCTCTTAATAGCTGATAGTGAAATATGGATTTGCTGTACCTTTAGAGTCTTGGAAAATTTCAGAATAGACGGCACAGCGGCATGGACAAAGACCATCTCATGTGAGTCTGATTAGGACGCCTGCATTATACGTATTTGGACAGATTTTCTTACTTGTCCTGTTAAATTGGGACTCAGAGAAGAAGATACTTGGAGATCTCTACCACTGACATCTGTCACTCCTGGTTCTATTTAAGAGCTTGTTTTGAGGCTTGTGATGACTGCATTAGTTGTGACAGATTACCAAATAATAACAAAAATCAAGACAGAAGATATTTTAGAAGATTCTGAACACCACAAGATGTTAGGTTGAGTTTTATATCAATCATTTTATCTTTGTGTACAAGACAACAATGTGAGTTTCCAGATTTTTCGACCTGCAGCAATGAGCAGTGATGAGCAATGGTGACACAATCTCTGGAATGCATATTCTTAGTTCTTGCTAATTTCCTGACCAATTATTTGTGGTTAGGATCATTAAATGCTTAATATTTAGCAATTTTAGATTTTTTTGCCCAGGTGTGTATGCTCACTTTAAAGTACTCCTCCCTGACTAGGTTGCACCTGCTCTGGTACAAAAAAAGTGCTTCAGCGTGAACAAGGCCATCACAGTTATTAGTGGTTTACTACATTCAGTCTTCCACAACACTGGCTTGTGAGCAGCATGCTGGCCTGCACAGTGATCGAACCGTGGTTCCACTCTGCCTCTGCCTCTTTTCTTCTTGTCTTGCTGTGCCATTGTTCTCTGCAGACAGTTTCTTCTGGGCAGCAGCAGCAGCTATCTCTTTAATCTGAAGCTCCAGATGATGCTGAATAGCCAGACCTAGCTCCTCTGGATCTAAACCTGCCCCATACACCTCCCATGTCATTCCCTCTGCATCCCACTCCACCTCTTTTACTGAGGTCCCAGTCCCCACATCTTCTCCTACTCCACCTGAGCTGGGACGAGAGGTCGTACTGATCTCACGGAACACATTGGAGGGAGGAGAAAGAGGGGGATCTGTAGACATGGTTTGCACACCAACCTCTCTGAAATCCTTTATAGAAGTCATGTTGGAGGCATCTTTTACTGTCTGATGGCAAAACCCAAACTGGTTAGTGTGGTCTACTCTGAAAGTAGAGAGGTTCTTCATATGTGGTTCTGTCCCACAGCAGTGACCTGCAGCCTGTCTGTTTAGTCGAGTCTCACTGACCGAAGACACCAATGGTGGGAAACCATTCATAGATGAATTTAGTAGTGAACGTTCCCGAGCACAAGAGTTTCCTGCACAGGCTGGAAATGACATTAAATGTCCAGAACAGGGCATGACAGCACAAGTGTTTCTCAGTGCATTATTAACACAAGCACACTTGCATGCTGGTATCACTTGGTGGCGCTCACCTTTAAAGGAATTCTGCGTGTAAAACTCTGCATTCACCTCTTGTTCTGCAAGGCTGTGTGCATTTCTTAGGCAGAGTCTGGAACCTAGAGCAGGAGACAGCATCCCATAGACCATTCTGTTGCAGGGTTTCAGGTTCTCACCAGTCACACAACATTGGCAGCATTTCTCCCTGGCTTCCATCCTTAGGTCTCTATCCATGGATGGGGAACGCGGAGCAGACCTTTGTCCATTGTAGGCCTGCTGTCTTCCCCAGTGCTGCTCTTGTGTTCTTCTTGCTGGTGAATTCTCATCAATGCTCCAAGGTCTCATGGTTTCTCCACACCAAATGCCAGTCTCTGGGGTATTGTTGGAACTACCTGTATTAATGTGGTCTGTCTCCAAAGAAACAGACACACCTGTGACTGGTCCTCCCTTACTGGAAGGCATTTGAAGGTAGGTGGCAGTGCTGGCACTCTTGCGTAGATGCTGTCGGCACCAGGCCAGCTCTGTTCTGTGAGAAGGGTCACTTGCTATGTATGTGGAACTCTTTGACAAGGAGATAATTGGAGGATCAAGGTCATCATCCAGCGCCGCTCTGGCAGAAACAAGGTGGTTGTTAGAGGAGCAGATGCCAGATTCAGAGTTCTTTTCCTCAGCCATAGTGAAAATCCTAGTGAAAAATACAAATTAGTGAGAACCTGTAACTAGTTCATAGGCAACTGACAAAAAAGCCATTCTCTTAATACTGTATTAGAAAACAACTAGTAACAAATGGTTTGTTTGTTTATTAACATGTCAATCATCATAAATATATATCTATAACATGTTTATAGTGACAAACACATAAGGTTACATCAATAAACAAAGTTACATCGAGGCTAGTCATATATATACACATTCAGGACTGGCCAATTTAGTCTAATCAATTAACCTAGTGCATGTCTTTGGACTGTGGGAGGAAACTCTGTACTGTACTGTGCTTACAAACTCATTATTTCAGGATCTCTATTACATTTGCAGTTATTTTAACTCTGGCACAGAGAAGCAAACTTTTGTTGGCACACACAAAATGACCAATCACAATCTTACATCTTTCCTTAGACTACAGATATTAAAGCTTTTGAAACAGTCAGTGATCCAAAACTAATATAGCCATAATAATTAATTAAATTAAAATAGGTGTGCTTCAAATTTGTGTCTTATGTTCATCTGAATGATGTGTGTGTGCCAGTTAAAGTCACAGGCATTGACAGGAAAAAAAATTTTCATCTGGTCTCATCCAGCGTTTTAGCTACAGTCAATAATCTGATTACTGACCAAATGTCTTGAGTCTTTTAAGATTATTATTCACAACACTCCAGGTAAAGGAAGACCACACTCAGTTCACATTCTCTAAACAGATACTGCTGTTATGTACTGTTTGCATGACTAGACCATGTTTATATTTCACTTCATCACTTGGCAGATTGGAAGATGACTTTGGAACGCCTGAGGTGTGTCACATTCTAAAATTAGCATGTACACACATACACACAGCCACACAAACACACGTGTATCACTCAGGCGTCAGGCATGTCCGCCAAGTCCTGTCCCGGCTCCAAGAGAACCGTCTCTTCGTTAAGGCTGAGAAGTGTGAGTTCCATGTTTTTTGACATGTTTTTGTGCTATCATCCAGAGAGGGTACATTAAGACGGACCCAACAAAAATCCAAGCAGTAGCAGAGTGGCTTACGTCCAGATGGCGAAGAGACTGAACTCACGCCAGGCCCGATGGGCGCTGTTCTTTTCACGGTTCAATTTCTCTCTGACCTACAGACTCTGTTCCCATAATGTCAAACCAGACGCACTCTCCCGCCAGTTCTCCCAAGAGGAGTCTAGTGAGACCACCTTCCACCATGCTGATCGCTTAGTTGCCTGACTATCCTGGGAGGTCCAATGGGCAGTCAAAGAGGCGCAAGGCGAAAAAGGGGGTGGAACTCCTGATCGTTTGTATGTGCCCACCTCAGTCAGAGTCACTATCCTCCTGTCATCCAGGAACCCGTCGCATGTTGTCTCTGCTCCACAGACATTTCTGGTGACCCTCCATGAGCACCGACATCAAGGAATGTGGCTTCAAGCACCACCTGTGCCTGGAACAAGTCCTCCCATCAGCCTCCTGCCAGACTTCTGCAGCCTCTCACTGTCGCTGGTCGTCCCTGGTCCCACTCACAGGGCTCCCTGAGTCCAACAGCAAATCGGTGATTCTCACTGTCATCAACGGGTTCCCCAAGGCCGTCCAACTGGTGGCCCTGCCCAAACTTCCTACGGTGCTGGAAACAGCCGAGGTTCTGTTCAACCAAGTTTTCAAAGTACACGGCATCCCCACCGACATTGTCTCGGACTGAGGGCCGCAGTTTACGTCTCAAGTTTGGAAGGCCTTTTGTAAGTCTATCGGTGCTACTGTCAGCCTCATGTCCAGTTTCCACCCCCCCAGTCTAATGGACAGGTTGAGAGGACCAACCAGAAGGTCAAAGCCACTCTGTGCTGCTTGTCCGCCCGAGACTAAATGGAGTTCCCACCTGGCCTGGGCCAAGTATGCCCATAATATGCTAACCAATTCCTCCATGGGATTCTCCCTGTTTGAGGGCTTGCTAGGCTATCAACCTCCGCTCTTCGGCGACCTGGAAGCCGACCGTGGCTTCCGGTATCTAGTTGACTGGGAGGGTTACGGACCCGAGGAGCCCTCCTGGGTCACCAGTTCCTCCATTCTTGATAAAACTTTAATCCGTGAGTTCCACTGGTCCTGCATTCATTTTTTGTTCAGTTTATTCTTTTACCCAAGTCTTTTATTACCAAAATTCCTTTACTCTCGCGTCTCTTTGTTTATGTTTTTTCCAAGTGCGGCATGCATGCTGTTTGTGTTTGCTTCCACAGAGGATCCATTGGCTCATATTCTGTTCAGGGCTTCTCCTCAACTGTTTCTGATTGTTGGACTAATCTACACCTGAATAAAAGCAGATGCAGAGAACAAGGAGTCGCCAGATCGTCTTGCAATGTTACTGGTATCTCGCTGCCAAGCTGCCTAGCCGCTATCTTGCATTACACCTACCATTGTTTTCTTTGGCCCCTGTGCCTATTTTATGTTGCTATTTCTGAGTCTTATACCTTCCATTGCTCCTCTTGCAGATTCTGAACCTTCCAGCACAAACCCTGTTTCTCTCACCAGCGGAACATCTCCAGTGATTCATCGCCAGCTCCAGGAAGCAACCCACTTCGCTTGGTTCTCCCCTGCAACTCAGACGCTGGTTCCCTGGACTCGCACCCGCATTAGCCTGGTTTCATTTTCGTTCACAGTACCTTACATACCTTGTTTTTTGTAAATAAATCTATCTACATTCCATCATTGTCTGGCTGCATTTCTGCATCTTGGGTTCCACACTATTTGTCTTAGTGTGGAACACCAAGTCAATACAAAAAAATCGTGCATAATTTCCTTTTCAAAATAACTGTTTTCTGGTCAGGGTTGTGGGCCTTTGGCACCTGTGGTTTTTATGAGACACCAGTCTATCACAGGGTAGGAGTCACAGTTGCAGGGGAAGATCCACTGACCAGTCTCCTCTCCCTCAAACAGACAATCATGCATGCATATGATGCCTTATCCCCTTGGATAAAGTACTGACTAAACAAAAATACTATAAAGTACGGATTATACACAATAACTTCATATAAAACAAATAAATAATAAACATTAATTAAAATAATAATAAATGTATGTCATATTAAATAATATAAGTAATATAAAATAAAACAATTTTTTTTCCAAACTCCCAAGTTTCTATGTGTTTCATTGTTGAAATTGTCAACAACAAATCATTAAAAAACAATTTGTTTATCATAATGCCATCATACTGCCTGTCAGTGTGTTTCTAACATAGCGAGTCGTCACTTCCAGTTCTTGTCACTGGCTCATATTATGTTCATTGGCTGGTTCTTGAACAATGGGCAATGACCTCATTGGAGACCAACGCTAATCACGCTCTTTACAATACAGTGTATAAACCACTGGCTAACATGGTAATAGTGCTAAGCCAAAATCCTCAGACTTTGCTTTAATAATATTTAATAAATTCAATAACACAAACATCCTTATATTTAAGGTCAGTATGTACTCTATGTTTTTATAATCTCTAGGTGTTTCGTGGAAAGGTGAGTCATCTTTCATATGTGGAGTCAGACTGTTTTGTAAACATCAATGCCAGCCACAAAGTGGAAACTCATAGTGACAAACTTTAACCATACAAGGCCATGATGGTAAGACATGACCTCCGTGCTCTAGCTACATCTAAAAATAAACTTTCACCTGCGGCAAGACATAGTGGCATAAATACAGGATAGAAGCATGGCAGGAATTTACCTGTGGTCCTAAGGACTGAGATCACCTATGACGTTGAATGTCAATATTCGGGACTAACTCGAAGCCTAATAGGGCAATGTACAATGACATCTGAGGAAACATCTCTAAAAGTGCCTAATTTTTTAAAATGGGTATGTTATGAATCATGCATGTCCAAAAGCATTCATAGTATTCAGGTATTAAGGAAGTTCACTGTACCTGAAAAAGAGGTTGTCCAGACTTTGAGCCTTTAGTAGAGATAATTAAAACAGCAGTATTACTGCTTGCAATTGCAATAGATTCTATACTTACACACAAGTCTATGTATGATGTACCTACTACCAATAATGGCAGTAAATGTTGGTCAGCAAACATGAAACAGTATATTACTTTTTACCAGGTGCTCACATAGTCTTCAGAATTCAAATCCATACACCATTCCTGGCATACACACTATGCTCAATAATATAAAAACAAACAAGAAGGCAAGATTTCCTCTTCTTTGCAAATATAATTACATAGATCCTGCCTGTACGGAATGTGTTGGTTCTCTCAGTGTCTGTGTGGGTTTCCTCCCACATTTCAAAGGCATTTGTTAGGTCAACTGGCATCTTAACTTTTCCCAGTGTGAATGAGTGAGTATGTGTGTGTGCCCTACAATGGAT
This sequence comes from Ancistrus triradiatus, assembly GCA_025084515.1. NCBI lineage: Eukaryota > Metazoa > Chordata > Actinopteri > Siluriformes > Loricariidae > Ancistrus > Ancistrus triradiatus. Next base: position 174,507 of record JAJAGP010000591.1, on the reverse strand, counting down.
GGTGCTCTGTCTGGGGTGGTTCCCAACTTGCTCCCTGTGCTGCCGGTAAGGCTCTGGGTTCCTGAGACCCACAATTGAAGTAAGTGGGTATGAATAAATGAATGAATGAATAATAGACCTAGTGCCTCTGATTCTCTTTTTCCCTTGTGTGCATGTCTTACTTCCCCATTATAATTCCAGCAGACATAAAACCTTTGCAATAAAGCAGTTTACAGCCCCTCACATCCAAAGGTAATCACATCACACGCATACGTACATTGCATACCTCCCACTCTCCTGTCACCTCTCCAGCTGCCCAGAAAGCTCCCACCTCAGTCACTCCTCCCTCTCCTGCTCGTGCTGGCGCCTGAAGAAGTGCACAAACGGAGTGGCACTCTTGGATTATCACCGCCTGTCATCTGATTAGAAACTGAAGGCTCTGCCGGTGAGAGACAAATCCTCAGTATAAGGAGGAGGACTGAGGTGGGGAAGAGAGGGCGGTGTTAAGAGAGAGGATGGGGGTGGAGGTCACACTGAGGAGAACCGAGGTGTCATATGAAAACTCAACAAATGTCAAAATCAAATCTTTCAGTCTCATGGCTCAGCCACAACTACCATCTTCAGACTCTCAGATCTTTTTCTTTCTCTCAGACCTTTTTCATCAGCCACAGTCCAAAAGGAAGAAGTAAAGACTGCCTGTTAGTATTGTTGAGCTATCCCTTTTAGCCTCTTTCTTACATACACACATCTCTTACTCATCCAATTTGAGCCAATCTCTCTTCTGGTTGCTATAGAAACAGCCATGCTCAATAGGAGACGATGCATTTTCATCATGACATTTTTAAGGTTACTGTGGGAACAATGAAAACAGCATCATAGAGAACAGGTTTTGCAAATGTAATAGCTGCCAGGAAAACAGGAAACAAATACACATATTCTATATTTTCTATTTTAAAAAATCAAGTAAAGGTTTAAAAGGCTAGGTTGTGAGGTGATAACTATCACATATACACAGATTCACCATTGACCTTTATTTATATACACATCCATTAAATGTATAATATATTGTATATTCTCATTATTGACATTCAATATGAAGAAATGTATAAGTCTCTGGTGCTTCTTGATTTGGGGAACTGGGTCTGTGATCACAGAACTGCAGTTCTACTTATAACAAAGTGCAGCCTTAAAATAACAACATAATTGAAAATGCTCCGTCATAATCCAGTCTCGACAAATAATACACACTGTTAGCTTCACAAAACTAGATCTCATGTCAATTCAGAAATCTTTGGTATTAAAAGGCCACATAAAATGTTATAAGGAGCACAAAACCGAGCAACTGAAAATCTAGCTAAATGCCCCTCCATAACTTTCACCTTAACTTTTTACATCTGGAAAGATTTATGTTTGAGAAGAAAGAGATATACAGCACATAGACCTGCAACCAGAGCTACGAAGGGATTTGAATACACAAGGAAATAGAGAATTCATAAAATGTACCCATTAATAAATAATAGATGAATACATTGTATTAATGTTTATTTTATTAATATGAATGTATCCATAGTTTATTCATAAATGTATTAATCCTTCTCAAATACTGCACACTGAGTAAAATTTAAATTCGAATTTTAAAACAGGACTGCAATTCAGAAATCTTTGGTATCAAAGGGGCAAAACGTGGACAACTGACCACGGGAAAATGCTAGCAAGAGTCAACTTTCACCATATTTCCTACATTTTAATGTATTTATATTTGGAGGAAGCCAAGGATACTGTATACGCTACCCATAATGTCTGCTACCAAGTGTTAAGTACAGTGGAGAATACACAATGGTCTGAGCAGCCATTTTGTAAACCACTTGGCACAGTGATTGCTTGGCATGATTGTAAACACCCAAACACATGAGGCAACTGTAGGACCAAATATATTTGTTAGGTCAATTGGTTTGTCCCAGAGTCTGGTTTCCATCTTGGGCTCTGTGCTGCTGGTTAGGCCCTGGCTCTCCACAATCCTGAACTGGATTTACATACTGCTAAATTTATGTACATGTTATGGAAAGGTATTTAGTCAGCCACTGATTGGGCAAGTTCACCTATTTAGGAGGATGAGAGAGGTCTGTAATTTTCATCACAGGTACACTTCAACTATGAGAGACAAAATGAGGAAAAAATCCAGGAAATCACATTGTAGGATTTTTAAAGAATTTAATTGTAAATCATGGTGGAAAATAAGTATTTGGTCAATAACAAAAGTTCAACTCAATACTTTGTAACATAACCTTTGTTGGCAATGACAGAGGAGAAAGGTTTCCTGTAAGTCTTCACCAGGTTTGCACACACTGTAGCTGGTATTTTGGCCCATTCCTCCATGCAGATCTCCTCTAGAGCAGTGATGTTTTGTGGCAACACAGACTTTCAACTGCCCAAACACACCACTCGGGCAACAAAGAAGTGGCTCCGTAAAAAGCATTTCAAGGTCCTGGAGTGGCCTAGCCAGTCTCCAGACCTCAACCCCATAGAACATTTGTGGAGGGAGTTGAAAGTCTGTGTTGGTTCCCAAACATCACTGCTCTAGAGGAGATCTGCATGGAGGAGTGGGCCCAAAATACCAGCTCTACATGGTAGAAGTGCCAAAATTAACCTGTGTGCAAACATGGTGAAGACTACAGGAAACCTTTCTCCTCTGTCATGCCAACAAAAAAAAGGTTATGTTACAAAGAGGTATTGAGTTGAACTTTTGTTATTGACCAAATATTATTTTCCACCATAATTAAACAATTAAATTCTTTAAATTCTTTTAAAAATCCTACAATGTGATATTTCCTGGACTTTTTTTTCTCATTTTGTCTCTCATAGTTGAAGTGTACCTATGATGAAAATTACAGACCTCCCTCATCTTTCTAATAGGAGAACTTGCACAATCAGTGACTGACTAAATACTTTTTTGCCCCACTGTAAATGTTATTTCATCAAGTGATTTTCCATGGCCTATCCAATGATGCAACTTAGACATAAGTGAAAGTAAGTAGACACTGCGAAAATCTTCTCCTTTCTTAAAAAACACAAACTTTTTTTAACACATTATTGCAAGTCAACTGTAATGGTACAGAAAAACAGCATTCTCTGAATTATTTATGAATGGATTCAAGCTGTTCTCAAGGCAAACAGTGATCCATTCTTTATTAACTCTTTAAGATTAATATATTGTCACATAGTTGCATTATTTTGTCCCCGTGTCCATTTTCTGGTTTGAACAGGTAGTGTGGGAACAACAGCCATGCTAAATGATAAGCCTTATGGTATCCTGTTATCCCATAGTTGATCATTAACCAACTGACTGGCTGGAGTAAGATGTCATACCCGCAGTAACAAAGCTACTCCATTTGTAGTAATTACAACCTGAATAGGGGTCTTGTTATCAGTAAACAATTATAACGTTGTACATAGTACAAAAATATGTCAGTTTTGATGTAGTATATATTCATTGTCAATGAATGGTGTTCTGAAAACTGAAAAGGTGGAATTACAGTGGGTGGAATAACAGTAGCTTTTGGAAACTTGTGTGCATATTCACCATTAGTTCTTGTACATTTAAAATGCCTCACTGGTTATGAATTATTGTATTGTATTCAGAATATGTAATATGTTACATGGTGTTGTGTTACTAGCTGACTTTGAATCTGTGAGATTTTGCATTGTTGGTGAGAACACAGCAGATGGCACTAAAATTACAAAACCTACATCTACAAAATGAAGTGTATAAGATTAGATAAGAGCGTTCATTGCTTCGTCCGAGTTAAGTTTTACATGTACAAAAATGACAACTTTCGCTTGACTAAAGACTGGTGTGTAATGTAGCCTCTGGACATGTGTGTTGATTAACCAGGTCGAGCAGCTTCAGGAACACTGTGGTCATTAGGTGGATTTGTGGTCAGGCTCAGACACTGAAAGCTGCTAAAGAAACTAAATGGAAGTAGAGGCAGATTAACGGTATGACTCCTGACCACCAAGAGGAATGAAAACAAAGGTTTTGGCCATCCATGGCTGGTAAGTAAAGTTCTGGTAAAGAAAAACTCAGCTATATCACAACGAGCATATGTTTGTTTTGTATAATGCATATCATTTCTGTTGAACATAAATAATAATGATTTTGGTTAAAAAGTATTATGGTTAAAGCATGATATTCATACATACAATGTTAAAAAAGTAGCAACAGATTGGATCAACGGTTGGACACGGACAAACAGCAAAATGTGAAAAATAGATTCATATAGATTCCATATGCAAACAAATATCTGAATGAAGAAAAATGAAGAAATATTAAGAAATTTGATAACTGCCATGCTAACGATAATGTATTGCTTGTGGATGTTATAATTTTGCATAACACTTTGGAAACTAGAAAATTAATTCCAAACTGCCATACTGAAGCCAACAAGTCCCTGCTGCACCTTCCATGACTTACTTCTGAGTTGAATTACAACTAATCTGTATACATTCCAGTACAAACCAGTACAACAATATTCCAATAGGTATGAACTTACATAATGTAGAGTAAAATTAGGACGTCTCTAAATTTCCTGTGAATAAAAGAATGGTGGTTACTGACATTAAATATTAGCAGTTATGATAAAATATAGTTTCTAGCTAATGCATGTTAATATTAAGCCTAATATTTCTTCTTGTATAATGACAGACAATGTGCAGAGGTTATGGATAGAGTATTGAATAGAACTTTTATTTATATTCTATTTCTCTGTGCCTTCAGATCCCATTATAGCTCTGGCCACTGGTCTATGTGCTATATTTCTCTTTCTTTTATTGGTTGGCCTGACAGTATATCTCTTGTGGAAGAGGAAACAGGACCAGAGACAATACCAAGAACTGATCAGCATTAATCCTGCTGTTCCACCATGCACCCCTGTGCTCCAGACATTACAGAGCAGCAGCTATGGGTGTGTACTTTCAATACCAATGTTATAACTTGTTACAATTGTTTAGGTATGTAAACAGTGCAAGAAACTACACTATCAGTCAAAAAGTTTAGAATATCCATATTTATCCAGTTGTTATTGATATTTATGCTGCTTCATGTCTCAATGTACCTTCAAAAAACACTGATCAGATAAAGAATGGAGATAAAGAAATCATGGCACTGTATTGTTTAACAAAATTGAAGAAAATCTGAGTAATCAAAGTAGCCACTTTTGTGGATATAATAGCTCAACACCCTCAAGGAAAATCATTCAGGAAATCATTTTATACATTGCTTTCACCCTTCTGTCCATCCCAAATGTCTGGAAGCTGTGCTGGCCATTCCATGATTTGAAGCATAGTGTCTTGTGCTTATCCTCTAACGTAGTTCTGCCATAGCCTGTGGGAAATTGTTGTCTTGTTAGAAATGTGCGACCTGTATTGTCTACAATATGTGATGTGTGAACTGATATTATCAAGTATGACACTACTGAGACATTATCACATAATTTTGTTTTGAAGCATTAGCGGAAGATGGACCTCAGGAAGTGCTCAAAAGTTTGGCTCCGCTTTGAGAGATAAAATGAAATTATAAGGTGTCCAACCAACTACGGTCTCCTAGCCCAAATGCTGCATTAGCCAGCTCCACAGACAGCGCTAGCACCTCACTAGCATATCCAGTACAAAAAAAGGATAAAAAAAATCATCAACAATTTACAATACAATTGTTAACACAATTTTTTGTTAAAATTGCACAAACCTACTTGCTGTAGGATTTACCCCTGACCAACTAGGGGTAGACAAAATAGTACTGCATGGTTCTGCAAAATGCTGTGCTAGCATTTTGGTTTAGGGTGCCCTTTTCTCTTTCAGTTTAGAGCTTGCCTTTGTAACGTTTCAGGTTATTCAATGGAAAGTACAGGCTTAAATATAATAAAAATTTTGACCAGTAGTGCATGGCTAATATAACAAAGGTGTAAACATAGTTTTGCTCTTGTAGCACATCTGAAGTTCCCTTCTTTCTGCCCCCGCGTTTTGAGAATTCACCCCACGTTGGAGGGACTGAAGGGAGAGAGGAGCAATGGGACCAGCACCCACATCTCCATAACCAGCGTGGCTCTTTAACAGTAGGGAGTAGGTCATTATGGAATTATCTGTGGATTAATGTGAGGATTAACTATTCACTTTATGTTTTTGGATTCCTCTCTATTCTCATTATATTCACTCTTTGTCCCTTAATCCCTTTGCACGCCTTCTTTGACTGAATGCTTCTGGAGGCTGGTTCCCACTGGGTAGCTTGAGGCCAGACCTGTACCAATTGCCTGAAGAACCCAGTGAGTGGGCTCAGCCCAGTGGCACCAGGGTACGCCTGTGTTTCGCTGTGCAGTATCATCAGGAGCGAGAGCAGCTGGTGGTCTCTCTGCTGCAAGCTGCCAACCTACCTATCCAGTGGCAGGGCAATGGCACATTGGTCAAGCTACAGCTGTTGCCATCTGAAGACAGACACCATCGTCAGGCCAAGGCTCGATGTAAAGGTTACCACCCACAGTTCAGTGACAGCTTTGTGTTTCAGGTATACCTAATAAGGAAATGGGATGTTCTGAGTTCTTTTAAGGTCAACTAAAAACATAATACACTGTGGTTTAATTCATCTGTCAGAATATGAATTATGAATTATACTAATGAGAAGTGGCAATGCTTTGTAGTAGCTGCTGTAAATCTATCTGCAATTTAGGACTTTATATTAGCTTTGTAGCACTCTAGACACCGAGATGTCAGTGGCATATTCCAACATTGTGATTGATTCACCTGCTGCTGAAAAATAACTGAACTCTCAAAGTGAACTTAAACCTTTCTCACTCATACCAATAGTTTCTTTGGTTTAATGTTAAGCAATCTGATAATAACAATAATTTGTCAAATAATGACCATGCTAGTTGATTATTTTATGTCTCTGCTAGTGTTGCACCGATACCGATACCGTATCATTGCCGATACCGACACTTACACACAGTATTACACACAGTACCATGAAGCAGTTACTGACGCACATGCGGCCACTAGATAAAGCTTAACTGAAGCCAGCATCATGTCCGCAGCGTGAGACGAGCAGTAGCAAAATGCCTGCTGCTAAATTTGTATCACCGGTATTTTAAGAGGTGGCTGAAATGTCAATATAACTACCAATTAAAAAGCTTAGTAAGATAGCAGAATATGAAGATTATCACAAATTATGGGAGTCAGCTGTCCACAACAGGTCTGGCCAAGGTAGCAGCACAAAAACACACTCAGCAAACCTTAACGGAATCATTCTGCATAAAAAGTGCCTCGTGACAAGAAAAGCAACAAATGGCAAGACAAAAATGCTGTCACCAATTACATAGTGTGCACGGTTACATAGATTAGATTACATAGATTACACGGTGCCAATTCAGGAGGCTGAGAGAGATGGGGTTATGCTTCCTTACTTGTTTTTGTTACTGCATTATGACAATTTTTCATGGCTCTAAACCTTTTCAAACTCAACCAGTAAATACTACTATTTAAGCTCATCTTATTTGCTGTTAACAAAATAAAGGCATGCCAATCTACAAGAAGTGGAAACGGGCTATAAATATCAGGATATATAGGCAATCTCTCAATTAGTTAAGTTAGATAGAATTGGTATCGGTATTGATAACTGGGTATCAGCAGGATACATGAACATCAGGTAAACTCGGCATCAGAAGGAAAAAAGTGACATCGGTGTATCCCTAGTCTCTGCACCAATGGCGATCATTGATATATACTGTACCGTATTTTTCGGACCATAAGGCGCACTTAAATCCTTTATAAACTTTCTCAAAAATCGACAGTGCGCCTTAAAATGGCGGTGCGCCTAATGTATGAATTAATTCTGGTTGTGGCTTTCTGACCTAGAACCGATTGTAGATGGTACACGGCGCTCATATTTCTGTCAAAATGTTTTAGCACGGCCTTGGTAAGTTTACGAAGCTTACGGCCCCGTAGTGCGCAGCATCGCGGAGTTAAATACGGTATGTGCTTCACAGCAATTAGGGTACGTGCATTCATCATTTTATTTTCGAAGCGGATTTCAAACACAACGCTATCAGTCACGCAGTACAACATGCGACATAGAGCCTGTGATAGAATTCAACATTAACGAATCAATGGTACAGAAGTGGAGGAAGCAAGAAGACGCCCTGCGCCAGGTAAAGACCAAACTGAGCTTCCGGGGGAACTTAAGAGTTTTGTTTCATTTCATGCGTCTTATAACCCGGTGCGCTTTATGTATGAAAATAGACCCATTAGCAGCCGATCATTGATATTGCGCCTTATAACCCGGTGCGCTTTATAGCCCGGAAAATACGGTATATGATGTGGTTAGTAAAATATTAAAGGAATAAACTTATCTTTACCAGGGTGCCAATAATTGTAGAGGGGACTGCATGAAAGAACAACTATTGAGCACAAAAATAGTTGGGTGTAGCTGAATACTTTCCAATACTGATCCATCATTTTGATTGTTCAGCGTTTTGGCTTTTTCACATCAATTTGTTTGTTATCATATTCGGTCTAGTTATGTTGTAAAAGCTGAAAATGAATAATTAGTAGTGCTGTCAAATTATTAAAATATTTAGTCACATTAATGGCAACAGTTTTGCAATGTTAATTATTCACATTTTTACTTGCTCATTTTTGACACAAAAGAAATTGTTTTCCTTTTCTCAGCAGGTGGAAAATCAACTAAAAAAAAGCTTCAACTCAATCCATTATTTAGTTTGTAATAATTCAATAAACAAAAAACACTATAATGATTACGAACGATACCTTTTTAACTGTAAAGTGTTCATTATGTTTGGTAATCTTGTTCCAAACTTATTACAATTCTGTTTCCTATATGCTAATAAAGTTATACTCTATATGGAATGTACTGTATATTGAATAGTAATCGGGGACAATTTCAGCCACAGCCAACTACAGGCGACTAACAAGGGCAAGTAATAAATGCGCATAACAACATTTCAAAAATGGCCTCCTTTAATGTGCTGGTGTGTTCATTTTGTGTTTCATTTAGCTAATTAGCCTGTGTAGCCACTGGCTTTGAGTCACGTTAGACACGAAATGTTTACTTGACTAACTTTTGTATTTAGTGGGTGAGTTTCAAAAGATATTACCAATATAGCAATTTCAGAAGATTACAGTTAACTCAAGACTATGATTGTTAGGAATAATCCTGCCATTTAATCAGAACAGCACACCGTGGCTATAATACAAAGTCAGACACTATCAAAGTGTGAAAGTCCTACCCTGTTTGCAGTTGAGTAATCACACACCGGATCAGTGCACTCTGAACATGAGTGTGTACAGTGTGGACCGACTGAAGAAGCATCACCTGGTGGGCCATGTTTTATTCCCTCTCAGATTTACCGAACTCCAAGAGGCAGCAGGGAAAGTTCTGTGGAGGGACCTGGAGAGTGAGAGTGATCTGGTAAGCAAGCAGTCATGGTCAGTTTTCATGTCCAATACTTTCTCACTCTCTTTCTTTTCAACATTCTTGTACGCAAATATTGTAATTACTGTAAATTAAATAGTTTCTGTTTTCATGCAGCCTCTTTCAAATCATGGCAACATCCAAGTGTCTCTGAACTACATCCAATCCCTGCAGCGCCTCACTGTGGTTGTGCTCAGGGCACGTGGACTCCAATGTCCTAACAATGCTGGTACGATGTGGCAAATACAATTTATTAATCATTAACATATGAAATATAATATAATATCCATAACATAATATAAATGTTGGAGAGTTTTATTCAAAGTGCATACGTCTCACCTGTAGTTTGATCTGGACAGATGTTTCTGTTCAGGTTAATCTGCAGATACACACCCAGGTGGTGAAAACAAAGTGGACATCAGCAGCCAGAGGAAATGATCCCACCTTTAATGAGAAGCTTACTTTCAGACTCCTGCCTCTGCAGCTCGATGCAGCCTGTCTGAGCCTGTTAGTCCAGCAGCTGACCACGACAGAACCACCTGAGTGTCAAACAACCACCTGCACCAATGCACCTTGTACGTTGTCACAAAATCAAATAACAATATAAGAACAACATAATTTAGCACTAGCACTTGTTCCAGTCCTCGTCATTCATTTCTGTTATTTCTATAACAATTTCAAACATGTCCATCAATCACCTGGTGATCATTTAATGATTCAGAAATTATTCCGAAAACTAGACATATTATATGAAGTTACCCTCACAGTCTGGAAGCTGTCAATCCAATATTTGCTCATATTCATTCAATCCTGCATTTAATTTCATATTTGCTTAACCCAGTTCATTGTTGTGGGGAGCTGGGCCTAACCAGCGGCACAGGGTGCAAGTGGGAATCAACCCTAGACAGGACACCAATCTATTGGGGGGCACATGCACATGCTCACAAATTTTAGAGACAACAGTTCATCTAACACATTACAATGGAATGTGGAAAGAAACCAGAATACCTGCAGGAAACCCAGCCAGTCACAGGGACAACTCACAAAGGCAGAGTTCAGGCTGGGAATCAAACCAAGCATTTTCTAACTTGGGGAAAAAAGCAGCAGCAGTTAAAGCCGTGGAGGGTGTACTGTACCGTGACCGTGACGTTTCACATGCCACTGGCTTTTTCTGCATGACAGTGGCACGTTCCACTGTCACAAACGCCCCCCAGCGCTACATGACAGTTACTGCAGTGGCTTGGCTGGCATGCCAATGAAAAGGCCAGTGGCACGTTCCACTGTCACAAGCGCCCCCTAGCGCTACATGACAATTACTGCGGTGGCTTGGCTCACATGCCAATGAAAAGGCCAGTGGCACGAGCCACGTTCAAAAGCGCCCCCCAGCGCTACATGACAGTTACTGCGGTGGCTTGGCTCACATGCCAATGAAAAGGCCCAGTGGCACGTTCCACTGTCACAAACGCCCCCCAGCGCTACATGACAGTTACTGCAGTGGTTGGCTGGCCATGCCAATGAAAAGGCCCGTGGCACGTGCCACTGTCACAACAGCGCCCCCCTAGCGCTACATGACAATTACTGCGGTGGCCTTGGCTCTTCACATGCCAATGAAAAGGCCAGTGGCACGAGCCACTGTCACAAAGCGCCCCCCCAGCGCTACATTGACACGTTTACTGCGGTGGCTTGGCTGCATGCCAATGAAAAAGCCAGTGGCACGTGCCACTGTCCACACAGCGCACCCTAACGCTACATGACAGTTTACTGCGGTGGCTTGGCTGGCATGCCCAATGAAAAGGCCAGTGGCACTAGCCCACTGTCACAAACGCCCCTAGCGCTACATGACAGTTACTGGGTGGCTTGGCTGGCATGCCAATGAAAAGGCCAGTGGCACGTGCCACTGTCAACAGTGCACCCTACGCTACATGACAGTTACTGCAGTGGCTTGGCTGGCATGCCAATGAAAGGCCAGTGGTACGAGCCACTGTCACAAACGCCCCTAGCTGCTACATGACAGTTATACTACTGTTTAACTACTCTGGTGGCTTGGCTGGCAATGCCAATGTTTCGAAAAGGCCAGTGGCACGTGCCACTGTCACAAGCGCCCCCCTAGTGCTACATGACATTTACTGCGGTGGCTTGGCTGGTATGCCAATGAAAAGGCCAGTGGCATGTGCCACTGTCACAAGCGCACCCTAGACCGCTACATGACAGTTACTGCAGTGGCTTGGCTCAAATGCCAATGAAAAGGCCAGTGGCACGTGCCACTGTCACAAGCGCCCCCCCTAGTGCTACATGAACAATTACTGCGGTGGCTTTTCTGGCCTTTGCCAATGAAAAGGCCAGTGGCAACGGTGCCCACTGTCACAACACAGCGCACCCTAGCGCTACATGACAGTTACTGCGGTGGCTTGGCTTCACATGCCAATGAAAAGGCCAGTGGCACGAGCCACTGTCAAAAGCGCCCCTAGCGCTGCATGACAGTTACTGGCAGTGGCTTGGCTGGCATGCCAATGAAAAGGCCAGTGGCACGTGCCACTGTCACAAGCGCACCCTAGCGCTACATGACAGTTACTGCTGTGGCTTTCTGGCATTCCAATGACAGAGAGCCCTGTGGCACGTGCCACTGTCACAAGCTTCCCCTAGCGCTACATGACGGTTACTACTGCAGTGGCTGGCTTGGCATGCCAATGAAAAGGCCCAGTGGCACGTGCCATTGTCACACAAACGCCCCCTAGATCTACATGAGAGTTACTGCAGTGGCTTGGCTGGCATGCCAATGAAAAGGCCAGTGGCACGTGCCACTGTCACAAGCGCTCCCTAGCGCTATTCATGACAGTTACTGCAGTGGCTTGGCTGGCATGCCAATGAAAAGGCCAGTGGCACGTGCCACTGTCACAAGCACCCCCTAGCGCTACATGACAGTTACTGCAGTGGCTTGGCTGGCATGCCAATGAAAAAAACTATAGATAGATAGATAGATAGATAGATAGATAGATAGAAATAAATAAATGAGAGAAATTCAAATAAATACAAATGCAAAACCAATACCTCACTAATAAAGACTTTTAAATTATTAAACTACTGCAATGCAATGAACAAACACAAAATAATTGTGAGTGACTTTGTGTAGCTGTGAAAAAAAGTAAAATAACATTTCAAAACGAACCATGTTCTGCAAGATGCCTAAAAAGGCTGCCCAGGTCTAAATAATGATCGGTTTTTCTGGACATGAATGCTATACGTAACTTAAACACGTTACACTATATTAGATTCTGCCTCCACACTTTCATGTAGTCAGTGGGACTGTAATGAGTGTCATGTGACACTGGGGGCGCTTGTGACACTGTCACTTTGCCACTGTCATGCAAGCCAAGCCACTGCGATAACTGTCATGCACCGCTAGGGGGCGCTTATGACAGTGGCACGTGCCACTGGCCTTTTCATTGGCATGCCAGCCAAGCCACTGCAGTAACTGTCATGTAGCGCTAGAAAAAGCCAGTGGCATGTGAAACGTCATGGTACAGTACACTCCACGGCTTTAACCCCATCTCAAAAAACGTCTCCCCTCATTGTGGGATAGAAGGATAATATTGACCAACATCTGCCCAACTAGGATAAGGAGGCATCTGAGGCAACTCTTACTTTACTTGATCACTTTTCTTTCCAGCCTAAACCAGTTTGGGATCAGGAGGGGGACTAACCGGCAGCACAGGGTGCTGGAAGCAACCCCAGCATATTCTGACTTCATAATACTCCCTGTCTTGTACTAACCTGACTATTTATGTTTGGGCCAAGGTTGTGAAGGAAAACCTCAATATACCTTTTAATGCCTCAGCTGAATTCTGTCTCACTTCTAGATGTTTACGTTTATTCATTTATTTAACGTCGCTATCAGCATCAGTGGCCATGTTCAGCGACACACACAAGGTTACATCTATACACAAGGTTATCTCCAGACAAGTCACTCATACCCTCAAGTCAATGCCAATTTAGTGTAGTCAATTAACCTAACATGCATGTTTTTGGACTGTGGGAGGAAACCGGAGTACTCGGAGTAAACCCACACAGACACGGGGAGGACATGGAGACTCCACACAGAAAGGACCCAGGCCGCTCCACCCTGGGATTGAACCCAGGACCTACTTGCTGTGAAGTGTGAATGCTACCCACCGAGCCACCGTGCCGCCCCTCACTTCTAGAAAAATGTTTATACAAGTGCAAATGTATTTATGATATAATAATTGTCCTATTCATTTCTATCCTACAGTGTCACTCGGACTGGTGGTTATTGGACCATTCATGTATGCCAGAGGCAGGGAATTGGAGCACTGGAACGACATGATCAGTAAATCACCGGAGCTGGTTAAGCAGTGGCATGGACTAGGAGCACCTAACACCACTGAAAAACCAACATGAATATTTTGTTCAGACAAATGCATTTTAGGACATACATACTAAAGGCCATAATAAAGTAATAAAAAGAAAATAACAGCAACACCAATAATTAAAGTAGTAGTAGTAGTATGATGAGACTCTTTGGGAAACCCATCTCCAAACTGCCAAGGCAAAATAGCTGAAACATGAATCTATGTATGTCATGAAAGTATGTATGTTGTATTCAGATATTATGACAAAATTAAACAAAATGTCACAACTGTATGAAAAAAGCATTTTATTTAGTTTGCTTAAGCATTTCATACACAGTTTTTTATCAGATAGATCTAAATGGACATGGAAATAAAGCCAAAGTATTATATCCACCTGTCCACAGAAATGTTTAAGTAGGGGGCATGTGTAGGTATGTGTCAAATTGATGTCCATATGAATACCCAGGCTCAGGGTTCCCCAGCAAAATTCAGCCAGAGCATCAAACTCCCTCCACCGGCTTGTCTTTTTTCACTGTCTATGTTGGTAAACCTTACATATTGTACTCTGCAAACGTTTTAGGCCACCATTAGATCAGATATACAGGTATCATTGTGTTAGCAAAGGTTTAATGACCAAATATAATTATTTCTCAGTCTTTTTATTAGAATAAACAGAAAAATACAGGAAACATGCAGACAGCATTTAAAAACATGTAAGCATTTTTAAAAATTTATCAAAAAAAGGCTACAATGTCAAGTATTTAGTATAACCTTACACTTGAGCAATAGCAGCTTCTGGCAGCTTCATCCAGATGCCAAGTTGACCATTCTACAGTCAAGCTTGATTAGAAATGGTCTTTTTTTGGAAGGGTAGCAGCCAAGAAGCCACTTTTCGGAAGAAGAACAGGACGAAAAGATTAAGATATGCTCAAGCTCACAAAGATTGAAATGATCAATGGAAAAGAGAATTATGGTGTGATGAAAGTTTTGGGTCCAGTCTTTGACAATATGTTATGCATGGTCGTTCTACTGTCTACTATGGTACTATCGCTAAAAAAAAAATTTAATGGTGAGCTATGGTGACCTAAGACCTTTGCACATTACTGTATATAGCCAGCCATCCACATGGTATACAAAACACCCCACAAGCCTTGGGATTTCTGAGATGCTCTGGCCCACTTGTCTGCCCATAGCACCTGACCCTTATCAAAGTCACTCAGGTCTTTACACCTGACCATTTATGTCATCCAACATGTCGAATATGTGAAACAACTGTCAGCTTACCATCTATATCTGGGGTGTTCATAATGTTTTGACTGTTCTGTGAAGACAATACATTATATTGCTTGAAAGAAGTTGCTGTCTGTCAGTCTGCCTTTTTCTTAGTCATGTTTCTTAAATTTTATGTATTTAAACATCAGCTCAAAAAACACTATTTTTAGAGTATATCAGCTAAGCCATATTTTTCCATTCACTGCATTCCACCTTGTCGATTTTAAAACACCATGTGTTGGTGTGGATTCAGCAGGGTTGCTTAACCTGGGTGAGACAATTACTGATATTTCTTCAGTTAACCATGTAATACAATACAGTAATGCCTCTAGATACCTAAGAGAGCTGTGTAAACCTAATATTGTAGATCTACCCCAATTCTCTCAGGTGTTCAAGAAAGATTAATCTGTCTAGATACTTGTATCTACCACTACGCTGACCACTTTTCTGCTGGGCTCCATCCTTCCCCAGTGGTCCTGACTATCTTCTTTACATGCTGACCAGTATCTCTCTTCTATTTACTATTAGAAACACATATTAGAACATGCTGTTTACAATCAGTTTCCTCTCAATGCCTCTACATCAGTCAAAATATTATTAGTCCTGTCCCTTCTTAAGTTTGTTGTGGCTTTCACCACCAATATCTCTAAAATCCTCTTGTCCATCTTCACCAGTCTTTGAACCGTTGGTTCAGCCTTACTGTTTTGCCATTTTCAATCAGTACTCTTCTCTTGGTGATGTAACCTCTTCACATTGCTACTCTTACCACGGTTATGAGGATGACACTCAACTCGTCCTTTCTTTCCCACCATTGGATTGCTTCTTTATCTTGCTATGTCCAACAGTTTTCTCGCTGAAGATAGCTCAAGAGCTGATTTCCAGTAAGACATTTCTGAAAATGCCCACAAAGTGTTTCCTTTGAGTACATTCATTCATTCAGTTTCTTAACCATTTAATCCTGATCAGTGTCGCAGGAAAGCCAATGCCTAGCCAGCAGCACAGGGTGCAATGATGGAACAATCCCGGACAGGGCGATCCTTGGATCCTTGAATATCCAGTCCAGACAGTCCTTGGCAGAGGTGAGATTTGAACCCTGAACCTTCTGCTTCCAATACCTTAACCTCTAGGCCACTACCCAACCCTTTATACCTGAGCTGACCATTTATCCTCACAAGAAAGTGTGAAACACTGCTGATTTTAGACTCCTCTTCTTAGGAATGTTCTTTACAGAGTACTTTATAACCTTGCAGAATTTAGGGAAACAGCCCAAATTTCTGAAGCTTGGCAAGTGCCGATCAGTCTCTTGTCTACTGCATTGTCTCCAGAACAAGGTGGAGTAGCGCGGGAACATTTCCACAACCACTGAGCATTGTGCTTGAGACCACTGATTCAGGCGAACCACTGTCACTGGTGACACAAATCCAAGTGGGTACTTGGATGTGCCATAGAACACAAGCTCCTCTTTGTGAAAATGGGCTCTCTTCTCCCAGATAAACATAGAACTGTCTTCTTCACCCATATCTGCCAGGTTACACAGAGCTAATAGGCAGGAGCTCAGCAATGGCTCATTCTCACAGTACTGCAGCAGCACGGTCACCAGTCTGGGAACAGCTCCAAGTCTCAAGAGCCTGTCCTGCTGCAGATCTGAACACATACAAGGCACCAGTTCAAAGGTTTATCAGATAAGGATCTACAAAAATCCTAAATATAATACATTTAGGAACTCTTTTTACCTAGTCTAAAGCACCTAGATGAAAACCTAGCATTTTGAAGATATTGCTCCTTCTTGGTGAGTTTTTGTCCATGAGTGTATACATACATACAGTGGTGTTTGAAAGTTTGTGGATTATATCAGAGAATTCTAAAGGAAAATGTCAGGACATCTATCCATGAACTGAATCTCAAGAAAAGGTGGGTCATGCAGCAAGACAATGACCCGAAGCACACAAGTTGTTCTACCAAAGAATGGTTAAAGAAGAATAAAGTTCATGTTTTGGAATGGCCAAGTCAAAGTCCTGACCTTAATCCAATCGAAATGTTGTGGAAGGACCTGAAGTGAGCAGTTAATGTGAGGAAACCCACCAACATCCCAGAGCTGAAGCTGTTCTGTACGGAGGAATGGGCTAAAATTCCTCCAAGCCGGTGTGCAGGTCAACAGTTACAGGAAACGTTTAGTTGCAGTTATTGCTGCAGAGGGGGGTCACAGCAGATACTGAATGCAAAGGTTCACATACTTTTGCCACTAACTAATATGTAATATTGGATCATTTTCCTCAATAAATAAATGACCAAGTATAATATTTGTGTCTCATTTGTTTAACTGGGTTCTCTTTATCTACTTTTAGGACTTGTGTGAAAATCTGATGATGTTTTAGGTCATATTTATGCAGAAATATAGAACATTCTATAGGGTTCACAAACTGTAGTTTGGTGGGACGGCCAGCTCTAGGAAGAGTCCTGATCCAAAGTGTACACTGTTCCAAAACTTCTTCCATTAAGAATTATGGAGGCCACTGTGCTCTTGGGAAGTTTCAGTGCAGCAGATTTTTTTTGTAGCCTTCTCCAGATCTGTGCCTCCACATAAGCCTGTCTCTGAGCCCTACAAGCAGTTCTTTCCTCCTCACGGCTTGGTTTTTGTTCTGATATCCATTGTTAGCTGTGAGACCTTATATAGATTTCATATAGACCTTATATAGACTTATATAGTCTGTGTCTTTCCAAAACATGTCCAATCAACTGAATTTACCACAGGTGGACTTCAATCAAGAGAAATGGGAGGCCCCAGAGCTAAATTTCAAGTGTCATAGCAAAGGGTTTGAATGCTTATGTCCATGTGAAATTTTAGTTTTTCCTATGTACTAAATTTGTTTTCACTTTCTCATTATGGGGTAATTTTATTTTATTTTATTTCAGTTTGGGTATGAAAACAATGCATTGTATAAATATATCTGTGGTTAGTCATATGTATATACTGTATATAGGATTAGTTAAGCTGAAACTGTGGTTAGACATATGACTTTTTTCCATATGTAGTATAGGCTGTAAAATGTAAGGGACTTTGTCTTAGTGTCTGATTCTAACAGAATCTTTCAGCTAAACAAGGTTTACTTACTGCTGTCATAGCATATTCTCCCAATGGCTCGGCTAACATGCAGGAGCAGATCCTGGTCTTCACTAAGCAGCAGGGTCAGAAGGGCAGAAACAATGCCCGTTTCAAAACAGCTGTCTCTAACCGGAGCTGTAGATAAATATCACAGAACAATAGGAACATCTTCTTAAATTAAACATAAAAATCATGAGTTGTGCAAAATATATTTTTCCCAGTACAGGGAAACGAAAATATTTGTCTTTGGTAATCTGACAGTTTTGGCTGAGATTCTTGTGATATCATCTAAGCAAAACATTCTTGAAACATCAATGATTTGCACAGTTCCTAAAACTTCTGGATTTTAGATCTTGCTTGAATGTAATTACAGGGATACTATATATTACATCAAGTACTGCAAAGTGAAGACCACTGGACGAGCACATACTCTGTTTGAGTGGTGGCTGAACATTCTCAACACACTAATGATACGGACATCAATGTGGGTGTCAATAGAAATGCAATAGTTAGTCACCTCACAGCTCCAGAGACCCAGGTTTGAGTTCTGGCCTAGACGCTGCTATGTGTAGTTTGTATGTTCTCCCCATGTCTGCTTGAGTTTCCTCTGAATAATCCAGTTTCACCAAACATTCCAAAGCCATGTGTTAGGTCAAGTGACATCTCTAAAATGTCTCAGTGTGAACACTTGATTGAGTGAGTGAATTCAGAACAAGTTCATATATCATTCTGAGGACTTTCAAAACCAAAAGAGCCAAATGATGCGTTTTAGGTTACTGATGTTAAGGTTGTGAATTAGGTGTATGTGTAACCCTCAATTAACAGAAGTAAATTACACCAATGGAAACTCCCCACAGATGGACAGAATGACATTTGTGAGCCCTGGTTCCCTGTGACAATAAATTGGATTAAGCAGGTGTGGAAAGTGAGTGTGAGGGACATGATGGTGACATGGTAGTATACAGTATGGTATTGCTTTTGCAGAAACTCCAATGTGTTCTTAAACACGGTGACATATACAGTACTGGCCAGATTATTAACTTGTGCACTATCTTAGTCATGCAATTAGGATAGGACATTTTTTATTAACTAGGATATGGCCAACACAAAACGCGGAATGGGATGATCTAAAGTTTCAAGCTGCACACCTAACAATGTAGGTGTGTCTAATATTGTGGCCAGTAACTGTTTATTGTGTTTTTAAAAAGCCGGGCCCTAATGCATTCATACCAGCATAACACACTACCATGCCACTGTCATGTCATGTGTTAAAAATGGTCCACTACCACCCAAAAAGCAGGTCAGCATGAAAATGATAGTGCATGGCCTGACAACATGCAGAGGGCCAGGAAAACCCAAAATTCTAAGCAACTCTGCACTGTTCCATCAACCTGCATAGCAGGTGAACCTGACTACAGTAAATGGTTGTTGAGTGTAATTACCAGGAAGAGTTTTCTAATAAAGTGGATAGTAAGTGTGTGCGCGTATTTGTGTGCATACACTCACCCTCCCTGGCGAGTTCGGCCACCAGTCTGGCTGTATGTAGAGTGAGGGGGCTCTTTCTCCTTAGTGCCTGTGCCAAGACTGACAGAATGCCACTCTTTACCACCTGCTCAGCTAGACCTCTCTCTGATGAAGAAAACCCACACATACACAGTCATGTTTGTCTCACTATCCTGGTGGGGAGTTTTTTAATTGGCATTATTACTGTAGCTAGGAAATGCTACACCTACATCTAACCCTAACCATAATCTCAGTAACATAAAGCAAATCTTTTGACTCATTTAGTTTTTCAAAAGGAAGTTGCAGTTTTCCCTGTGAGGACCAGCAAAATGTTCACGAGAGGTAAAAATGTCAGGTCTTTCTATACTTGTGGGGACATTTGGTCCCCAAAATGGAATATAAGCATGCCACACTGACACAAACACATTCATTTAAGTGCTTTTAAGTTATTTTCATTGATATATACCTCTGTGACAAAAAATTTGTCACCTTGAGTGTTTAAAGTTGTAGTAACTTTAGGCTCCTGCAGATGGCGTTGCACAAGGACTATAACTACCTGCGGGGTGTGCGTCAGGATTCATAGATTGAGAAGAGGTGGTACAATGCAGTGAATGTCTTGTTCAGTGTGTGGGAAATAGGTCGCAAGGCAGATATTAGTGATTGGCAAAAAGGAGTGATTGCATTTGGGCGTGCCAAAGGCCATAGTGTGAAAGACAGCATGTATTGATGCGTATGGTCATACGGGTCTACCAGAAGTGGCAAAAATCCCAGGCTACAGGAAATTCTCATCAGAATTCATGAAGGTATTACACGCTATTAGGTATGTTTTAGTCACAGATGACTCATTTTTTGTTCGGTGACTATCCTAACCTTAAACTCCTAAAGCAAATCTTTTGGTTATTTAAGGTTTCCAAGAAAACTTTGCAGTTTTTGTAAAAAATAAATTTATCGTGGACAAAAGGTGCCCTGGAAGTAAAATATGGCAGATCTTTCTGGGGACATTTGGGCCCTAATGATATATAAACTTGCCAACCCCCACCTCCCCACATACACACACACTCAATCTGCAGGCATTTGCCATCCATAAACATGTTCAATTAGTTTCTACTCTGAGACATAAATACAAGATTAGTCATAAAACATATCACCAATGCACATCAAACTTGTCAAACCATTCCTTAACCCGAACAAACAGTGAATGATGGACATGTTAAGACCATGTTTACACAGGTGCAGCAGCCCCCAAAAGTTGGCAGTCTGACTGTTTGAGTAGCAGTCTTGACTGGTGAGTGGTTAATCACTGTTGTCATTTAACAGCTTAAACAGACACGAATGCAGATTAACATGTCTTTTCTGTTCTCAAATCCACAAGGCTCACGTTCTCCTTCAGCCTCTCCTGCAGTCATCCATGCAACCTATACATTGTTTAATAGAACATGGCAGTCAAATGATGGTTCCAGTATAGATTGACATTTCAGAAAAAAAAAAAGGAAAAAATGGCACAAATGTCTAGTCGCACTCATTTCATATTATTGGTTTCCAGACATGAAAAGCATTCTTTTTGTGTCTGGCACTCACTCTTCTCCACAGCCGCAGTCAACAGGATCTCTAGATGAGGTTTCAGTTCCTCCTCAACCAGCTCTGTGGTCACACTGATGGCATCTACAGCAGCACTAAATGAATCTGAAAGAATCCATCAGAAAGGGGCATCTGACATGTCATGAACACATGGTATCAGTAAAGGGGTCATGTTGTTGTGCAGCCATTACATTGTATACAATGTACAAGCTAGACATGACAAGAAGCTAAACATGTAATGACAGGGAAATGCAGCAAAAAAGAGTGACATCGCAATGTTTGTGAAGATGAAATCTGGTAAATCTTTAAACACACTTGTGGAGACCATGCTAGGTTGAGTGCACACTGTTATGAGCCGAAGGACTGCAATGGCTCAGTTGTTCAGGTACTGAACCTTGGACCAGAAGGTGCAGGGTTCAAATCCTGCCTCTTGCCAAGATCCTTGAGCAAGCCAAGCCCTTAACCCACAGTTGCTTGAATTGTATCAATTGTAAATTGCTAAAGATAAGATATGATGAAAATAATGTTATGGACTGTGGTGGAATAGTGGTTAAGGTACTGGACTCTGGAGCAGAAGGTTCAGGGTTCATATCACACCTCTACTAAGCTGCCACTGTTGGATCCTTGAGCAAGTCCCTTAACCCCCAAATGCTTGGATTGGAAGGCTGTATAAGTTGTAAGTCGCTCTGGATAAGGGCATCTGCTAAATGATGTAAATGTAAATGTTATTTCAGCAAAACGCGTAACATACAGTGGGGCAAAAAAGTATTTCGTCAGCCAAGTTTTCCAACTTAGAAAGATGAGAGAGGTCTGTAATTTTCATCATAGGTACACTTCAACTATGAGAGACAAAATGAGAAAAAACAATCCAGGAAATCCCATTGTAGCATTTTTAAAGAATTTAATTGTAAATCATGGTGGAAAATAAGTATTTGGTCACCCACAAACAAGCAAGATTTCTGGCTCTCACAGACCTGTAACTTCTTTAAGAAGCTCTTCTGTCCTCCACTCGTTACCTGTATTAATGGCACCTGTTTGACCTCATTATCTGTATAAAAGACACCTGTCCACAGCCTCAAACAGTCAGACTCCAAACTCAACCATGCCAAGAAGCCCAAAGAGCTGTCAAATGACATCAGGAGAAATTGTAGACGTCACCATTCGGAGAGTGAATCTACAATAGGCAAAGCAGGTTGCGGAATAATCAACTGTGGGACAATTTTAAGACATAAAGAACCATTGATATCTCCTCAATCCTGGGGCTCCATTCCAAGATCTCCCTCCTGTTGGGTCACAATGATCATGAGAACAGTGAGAGGCAAAAATCCCCGAACGACAAAAACGGAGATACCTGTGGGAATGACCGCAGATAGGCTGGGGGACCAAAGTAACAAAGCTAACAAAGCTCCATGCAAGATAACGCACTATAGCCAGAGGGACTCAGATCCTCAGTGCCAGTGTCCCCCCAATGGCTACACCCAGTACTGTCCAGGTCCTTTCTGAATTTGGCACAGAACATAATGGATGATCAGAAGAGATTTGGAGAATATCATGTGGTCCAAGATGAAACTAAAATAGAAACTTTTTGGTAAAAACTCACGCGTCAATGTTTGGAGGAAGAAGAATGCTGAAGTTGCGCCAGCCTACTGTAAAGCATGGGGTGTGAAAACACATGCTTTGTGCGGTTTTTCTGCAAAGGGACAGGGACGACTGAATCGTGTTAAGGGAAAATGAACGGGATGCCATGTATCGTGAGATTTTAGAGCCAAAACCGTCCTTCCCAACAGTGCGAGCATTGAAACGATGGAACGTGCTGGGATCTTCCACATGACACAATGATCCCAACACACCGCTCGTGCATGAAGGAGTGGCCTCCGTAAAAGCATTTCAACAGTCCTGGAGTGCTAGCAGTCCTCCAGACCTCAGCCCCATAGAGCATTTTGGATGGGTTTAAAGTCCGGGTTGCCCCAAAACAATCACTGCTCTATAGAGAATATCTGCATGGAGAATGGGCCCAAACTACCAGCTACGTGAAGTGCAGACAAACATGGTGATGACATAAGAAACGTTTGAAACCTCTGTCATTGCAACAAGGTAATATGTTTACAAAGTATTTGAGGTTGAACCAAATTTTATAATACCTAAATACTTATTTTCCAACCATAATTGAAAATTAATTGTTTTAAAAAAAAACTACATATGTGATTTCCCCTGGAAGTTTTTTTCCTCATTTTGTTCTCTCATAGTTGAAGATGATAATATACCTATGAATGAAATTACAGACTCCCTCCTCTTTCTAAGTCAGAGAACTTACACAATCAGTGAACTGACTAAATACTTTTTTTTGATTTTGCCCACTGTAAACAAATGTGAATACATTTCGTTTTCAAGATTCAGCTTTTTTCAACTCAAATAATGCTCATTACATGTTTTGCAATGAAAACCAGATTGTAGAAATGTAATGCAAACAAGAAGCATTTTCAATAGTTGTCCTTCAAGCTAGTTGGCCCCCACTGTCACACATTATAAGATAGTAAACCAAATTCTGAATATATACATAATTAAAGGACAAATACTGTGGATTTTAGATATTTCCAATATGGAAAAATGTCGTCAACTTTATATTAGCTTTCAGGTCTATATTATAGATTTGATGTAATCACATTATGCAGATCTCATAACTTGCTCACCCTTTGCTGTGCTGGGTAGAGGACAAATTGTTGTCCTCCTGTCCATCTGTGTGGGAGAGAGCTTCTCAGCATGAGCCGTAATCTGTGTTACGCACAACAGCGAGGCAGTCTGACATCCCAGGCTGCATACTTAGACACATCAATTATCCAGACAGCTGTTCCTCACGCAGTGTACCCAAATTCATCCTGTAATAATCCAGTCCTGCCAGGTTGTTTACCTCTGTGTTTGAGCAGTGTTCTCTTTCCAGAAAGTTTCTTTCCTTGTCCCTGGTCCTCCCCCTTCTCTCTCCCTAATACATTCCCAAGTCCTAAATCTGATTAATACTGCTTGGCTGATAGGTTCTACATCACTGTACCATGTTATGCATTCAAATCTAAAAACATATTTAAAGAACAATGTTTTACAGTACTTTTTCACGTATATTGTTTTTGTTGAAGATTGATAACCATATTTATAATAGGTTCTGGAATTATTTGCAAATGCATAACACCATAGCCAAAATGCAAGTAAATAAATCAACACAAATACTGAATTTGTACAGAAATTGACAATATGTGATTCATACTTACGTTACACACATTAAATGAATACAAAAATTATTTTAATATAAGCACATAAGAAGTACTTTCTTAATACAGGCTACATTCTTTCACTAGTTCCTCAATACACCACATGCACAAAATGAAAAAAAGAAAAAGAAAATCAGGTCAGACTTAGAACTGACCTGAGCAGCTGAATGTAAAAAGCCTTGATCAAGGGCCCAACAATGGCAACTTGGCAGAAGTGGAATTCTGAAAGGTGAACTTGCAACCTTACAGTTAGTAGTCCAGGGTCAAAAGCACTGAGCCACCACTGTCAATCGTATGCTGTGAACGTTAATAATGTATTTAGGTGATAGGAATTTAACACCTATTGTTATTTTAATCACATTTCCAATACTTGACTTGCTAATAGTGGAATCCCTGTAGTTATGGATAGTGCCCAAAATGATAACCTTTACATCACTAATCTTTACATACTATATGGACCACCAGTAGCCTATAGGGAACAGAATTGGTGAGGGTTGTAAGAGAGCTTGGACACTTTATTTCACATTGCTCATTCCTGACAGCAAATTCCGTCATATAAATACACAAAACCAGTGTACACATGCTGTTTCATATAAAAGTGTCTAATAAAATGAATATTATGCATTACAAAGTTAACTTTCTGGTAATAACAGCACCTTGGGAGCCCTTCATCAGAACCCCCCAAGTTTTAACCACAGTTGTCCTGGTCAGGGTCACGGGGGGCTCTGGAACCTGTGTGACAACCAACCCAGCCAGAACACACCGCCAGAACTCATCGTAATTGTGCGCTACCAAAATAGACCACTGTGCTACTCAAGTGCCTAATGTTAGTGAATTATGTAAAAATAATAAAAATGAATTCTACTGAAGTTTATACTGCCCACTCGTATATCTGTGTAGTGCTCTTCCAATATAAAATCTACTTGTTTAGGGTCAAATAGGTGCAAACAAAATATGCAATTACTCACGGTTATGCAATGAAAAACTGTGCGTTTAATGCGATATTTTAATCATCTCACAGCCTTAATTTTATATGAGTGTCTTATATTTTATCTCATTCAAGTTCTGCACATCTCAGAAAAGAAAGACCTGATGTCTTCCATCATTTATATACACCGCTTATATACACTTACTCTTTAATACGAAAAAAGAATATAACAAGACATAAAAACATCTTTGGGATGACAAACATCATTCCATTTTACTAACAAACTGTTTACAGGCTGCTTTAACTAGAGCTAACATTATTCTAACAATGTTTTTAAACACTAAAAAAAAAAACATTTAAAATGTAAAAGAAAAGTAAATCTCAAAATAGTCCAAAACTAAAACGTTTTTTAAATCTACATTTGTCCAGGAAGCTCAGCACTATGATAGGCCTGTGCTGGTGGTACCGAGTCCACTCGATATGGTCTCATATCCTACAGACACCAGGGTCAGGACGCTGCTCTCTATATCTGTGGACTCTGCCACCTGTGGAGCGGTAGGTTCTAAACGCATTTGTTTGCCTTTCTTCCTGCCTCTTTTG
Source organism: Ancistrus triradiatus (assembly GCA_025084515.1). Classification (NCBI taxonomy): domain Eukaryota; kingdom Metazoa; phylum Chordata; class Actinopteri; order Siluriformes; family Loricariidae; genus Ancistrus; species Ancistrus triradiatus. The sequence goes on along the minus strand of JAJAGP010000591.1, from coordinate 148,442 downwards.
CCTTTTTCTTTTGCTTTGCCATCCTCTGTGAGGGTCTTGGGTTTACGAGTGCGCTTCCTCATCCTTCTGACAGGTGGCTCGGGTTTGGGATCTGTATTACCGGACAGGATACGGATCTGCCGATCGATGACGTTATCAATAATGTCCAGAGCGACATCCATCATGCCGTTACCGAGGCCGTGCGTGACGTTGGAAAACAAACGACTGTTAGCTGGGTCTCTGAAAACTTTGCGCATCTCTTCCAGATAATTCCTGAGAGAAGACCACAAATAAGTCATTATTTCCTTCAGTTAGCTGTATCATCAATACATTATTTAAATGCATAAATACATGTGTAACATTTTAGGTAGGTGAATTAGTGCTAACGTATAGCCCATTACCTTGTCTCAATTATTTTAGACCAGTGCTGGACTTGGTTAGTCTCTGGCAGTAACTGTTTGGCCATGTTTTCATAATCTATATACTGTAAGGCAAAGTCCTTCATGTCTTTACACAGAGCTGCTGTGTCACCTGAGAAAAAAGTTAAATATTTTCAGTTCCCTTAAATCAGGCTCATAATACATTACTAACAGCTGGGTATAATGTATTACTCTATGCATTGTGTAATTTATTTTAATACACACGCTTTACATATTTTGACAACTGAATGTTGTATTGATCTGGATGAAGTATTTGATATAAAATCTCTCAAAGTTTGAATAAATCTATGAATCCTCACCTTCTGTTAGTTTGGAGAAAGTGCTGGACACTGCCGTGTTGGTGCTTGGTGACAGACCGAAAACATTCAGCGATTCAAGAAGGGTTTTCTTACTGGCTGGCCCACGACTCACTCTGGTGTAGGCAGCCAGAGATCGAAGCGACATTTTCTCTGGTTGCTCCAGCCTCCGTTTTACTTCCTCATAATGGATTTGGTACTTTCGGGCCTTTGAGCTCTTCATGTTAGGATCCAGCAGGGAGGCCACTTCTGCAAAGGGAACCTGTAGTGATGACCTGGTGTTATCCTGATTGGCTTTGCTGCACTCTCACGTCACTCTGTGATGGACCTGTGCTGAAGCATGGACTTGTGGCTGAACATGGCTTTGTACTTGACCATGGTTTTGAGACTGGGCTTGCCCATGACTTTGAGACTGTAAATGACTTTGTGACTGGCCATGATTTTGTGTGTGCCCGAGACTTTGGGACTGCATGTGACTTTGTGTCTGGCCCCGTACTGGACCAAGGCCATGAAGTACAGCCTGAGCATGTGAAGCTATCTGAACTGGTGACTGAACTGTATGAGCTACAGTCTGACAGGTGATGTCTTGTGGTATGATGTGTTGTGAAATGATCTGTGCAATATTTGGGGCCTGTGCTGGAGTCTGATACATTGTTATGATGGGATTGCCAACAGCCACATGAACCACCTCACTGTTTGGGGGCATGTGCAATCCAGACGATGGATCCATTTGCAAAGTCTCTTGTGGGATTAATAGGTGTTGCTTGGTTTGCACCAAGTGTATTTTGTCTCGCCTTGCAAGATTACAGAAATGTTTTGATTGTTGTTCAGTTCCTGTCATTTAGGGTGAGGTTTTATAGAATGATCAGGATGATGATTGGCTTGCCACAAAATTGCCACAGTAACAACACTGAAAATAGGAAGCAAAATGGAAAAAAAATTAGTGTCCAGGATGTTTCTGTGCCAAATGAAAATAAGTAACCATGCTAAAAGCACTTCGCTTATAAAAGAGATTTTCTATTTTGGTATCGTATCTTTGGGATCACTATGGCCTGTTCCAGATATTACTCTACTCCAGGAGTTTCTCTATACATGAGTGAATCTGGAGGGTGTGTGGTATCCTAAGATGTATTCACAACTTGTCTGGCCAGGCATACCCTTTGGTACTACCATGACAGTGGTAAAGAGGTTATTCTATATGTGGGCTCCTTCCACAATCACAAACACTGTGGTGTGCAGACCGGCTGCTGTTGTGACTGACTGTAGATGAGTGTGTAATGTTTGGTGATATACTGTTAAGCTGTTAACAGTGAGGACATATGTAATAAAACAGTTTCAAAGGCGTATTTGTCACACGTCCATTCGTGACTGTCGGTACAAAAGTGTAGACAAATCAAATGTGGCAGATCACAAGACTGTTCAAACAAAACAGAAACTAGGTGTAAGGTAAGGGACACTGAGAGACAAAACAACACATTCAAAATAACAAATCGCTATTAGCATACCCACTAAAAAGCGACACATAAGCAAATGTGTACAATGGTGGAATGTGTAGGGGACCTGAAATTGTTCAGGGCCTGGGTGCAATAAATTGTCTGTATTTTATTTTATTTTTATAAAACTGTACAAAGCAATTAAAGTACGTTCCGTTATACAGCGTGTACGTGAAACTTTGCTGCAGAACAACGCTAAGGAATTTGTTCTACCAAAACAGTGATATAAATATTTACTTAGCTACGTTAAAAAGAAAATTACATTACTTTTTTATTGCAAACTGAAATGCAAATATTTGTCATAATGTCTTCCAGTGCAAATCCAGCTATAACACTGAAGAGCACCAGCGTGTTATGGCAGACTTTAAGAAGAAAGATAATCCACTTATTTTTCCTGAACACTGGCTCAGCAGGCCAAAGCCTAATGTGGGATTCGTCTTACTGAAACATGATATGAGCTGGAACATTTCATAGGAACAAAGCTTCTTAATCTGACCATAGTGACTCCCGTTATGATTTATAACGCTAGGCTTGAAGCAAATGAAACTTGCTGACAGGATTCTTACTCACCGCTCTACTGTTGGAGTCGATTTAAAACGTACTGATCCTGGAACAGTCCATGGCGACCCGATCGAAGCTCTCCTTCTTCCCCGATCCTGTTTCGGCGGATTGCAAATCAGCAGACGGAGCACACGCGCCATGGCTGGTGGAACTCGCGTAGTGGTTGGTCGCTGGTCCTGTCAATCACGCCCTGTGGGTATTTTGTTTTGCTGAACCGAATGCCAAGTAGTAAGGGGGCGGAACATCCGCAGCTTAAACCGGTCCAGTAACAAAGGAAGGGTGACGGTGTGCAGGATTTTTCTTGTCTTTCTCAGTAAGGAATTGCTCATATAGATTTAAATATGCTTATGTGTGCGTTCACAATACCAACTATGTGCTAAACGTTTGACTTTGACGTTTGGAAGTCGATGCTGGAATGTTATATGTTATTAAAAATTCCTTGCCCGCGGGAGCAGCACCAGTAATGTATATGTTTTAGCTTGTATGCTGGGAAACAGCTTTACCAGAAAGACCAGCAAGGCCATTCGAGTTTACCAGCTAAACCATTACCGGACTAGCACTAACCGGCAGAAACCAACAAACATGGGACTCGTATGGTCATACTAACTGACCAGCATCCAAAAATACAGCAAATGTTCGTCTTTGCTTTTTGTATGTAGGGTTTCTGATTCGTACTCCATTAGCCAGGGCAACATAAAATCATCTGAAGAAGGTTTCATACATGTTTAATCATGTAACCCACTAGATGGCGGCGTGTGCATGCAGAACTCACTTAATCCACACAATTTATTAAAGGAATACGCCATTTTCCAACCTACACACTACCACGTGCGTGTAGTAAGCTCAACGACTAAGAACCGAATGCTGGGAAAACTTGTACCTATATTTCAAACCTTACTTTCTTTTTAGCTTCATCCAGTCAGATGTAAAGTGATAACCAGTGTCCACTGCGTGATTGCATCAAATGCTGGTAATATAAACCGAAGTCCATACATCATATCAAATTGATTGGGGAAAAACCCCCAGCAAAAATCAAAATGTGTTGTGTTCTGGACATTTTTGTTACGAGCAAGATCATTCAAGTTCCCCAGTTTAACCAGCATAAACCAACATGAAACCCATATGGTATTGCTGGATGACCAACATACCAGTGTCCAAAACACGTGCTCATCTTGGCTTTTATAGCAGCAAAATTACTGGTCCTTCTCAAAAAATTAGCATATTGTGATAAAGTTAATTCTTTTCCGTAATGTAATGATAAAAATTAAACTTTCGTATATTTTAGATTCATTGCACACCAACTGAAATATTTCAAGTCTTTTATTGTTTTAATACTGATGATTTTGGCATACAGCTCATGAAAACCTCACAAAATTAGCATATTTCATCTGACCAATAAAAGAAAAGTGTTTTTAATACAAAAATCAACCTTCAGATTATTTGTTCAGTTAGGCACTCAATACTTGGTCTGGAATCCTTTTTGCAGAAATGACTTGCTTCAATGCGGCGTGGCATGGTAGGCAATCATCCTGTGGCACGGCTGAGGGGTTTATTGAGGCCCGGATGCTTCGATAGTAGAGCAGCCTTAAGCTCAATCCAGAGTGTTTGGTCTGCGTCTCTCAACGTTTCTCTTCACAATATCCCACAGATTCTCTATTGGTTTTTTAGTCATGAGAGTTGGCAGGGTCCAATGAAGGCACGTAATTAACATGGTCTTAACCATTTACACAGTGGTTTGGGCACTGTGAGCAGGTGTTCCAGGTCGTGCTGAAAATGAGAACTCTTCATCTCCATAAAGCTCTTCAGCAGATGGAAAGCATGAAGTGGCTCAAAAATCTCCTGATAGTCTAGAATGCATTGACCCTCCCTTGATAAAACAACACAGTTGAGACCAACACCATCAAGCGACATGGCAACCATCACTGGAACTGTGGGTACGTGACACTGACTTCAGACCATTTTGGCATTTCCTTCTCCCCCGTCTTCCTCCAGACCTCGTCTGGCAAAACCCCTTGAATTTCCGAATGACAATGCAATTTGCTTTCAATCCCGAAAAAATTACTTTTGGAACCACTGAGCACAGTCCAATGCTGCTTCTCTGTAGCCCATTTCCTGCACCGCCTGTGCACGGTGGCTCTGGAATCGGCCCTTCTCCACAATCCTCCGCCAGGGTCCGGTCACCTCTTCTCGTTGTGCAGCGTTTTCTTTTCTGCCCACACTTTTTCCTTCCCACATACTTCCCACTGAGGTGCCTTGATACCGCACGCTGGGAACAGCCTATTCGTTCAGAAATTTTTTCTGTTGTCTTACCCTCTTGCTTGAGGGTGTCAATGAGGCCTTTCTGGACAGCAGTCAGTCGGCAGCTTACCCATGATTGCGGTTTTTTTTAGTAAGAGCCAGGCTGGGAGTTTTCAAAAGCCTCGGGAATCTTTTGCAGGTGGTTTAGAGTTAATTCGTTGATTCAGATGATTAGGTTAATAGCTCGTTAGAGAACCTTTTCATGATATGCTAATTTTTGTGAGTAGGAATTTTGGGTTTCCATGAGCTGTATGCCAAAATCATCAGTATTAAAACAATAAAAGACTTGAAATATTTCAGTTGGTGTGCAATGAATCTAAAATATATGAAAGTTTAATTTTTATCATTACATTAAGGAAAAGAATTAACTTTATCACAATATGCAAATTTTTTGAGAAGGACCAGTATATGTGCTCACCCACTCACTCACTTTCCATACCAATGCTAAATAAAGTAGTGTTATGAACGTGCCTTTTCCTTACACCATTCCACCTTAAAATGTCTTAACTGTGGCCAGTTTTACTGCTTACAGATGATCCTTCAGTGCTTACTCATGTTACCATGAGATGTGTTTGGCTGAAATAAATATGAAATCTCTTTATATTGTACTGTATACGTACATCTGCATTCATTATATTATTCTTTAAGTTTATATTGTTCTTTAAGTAACACTATGTAATTTAATTCATTTTTTTATTTTTATTGTAAAGTAAATATAAAATCCTTGCCATTTTAATATATCAGGGTTCAGCGTTTACATACCTTCTATTAAACTACTGACACTTTATCAACATGGATGCCCCTGTTAACCCCTTCATCAAATATGAAGTTATTATATGAAACCAGTTTCTGGAACTGGTGACATGGTAAATGTGAGAATGTGGTGGGTGGAATATCACTGAATACACAGATTTTGATGTAATAGCTTAAAACGTACTCTGACAAATTAGACAAATCCAGCCTCTAACTGAAGTAAATTAGTTTGAGGAAACAAAAATGTCACTCATTCTTCTCATATAACATCTTATAAGGTTTGAGAATGCAGAGCAGGACATTTGAGATCATGCCTCTTTACGGAATCGTTCCAGATTGTACAGAATCCCAGGTCATCTGGAGGACGTACAGTCCCAGGAAAAACAGCCACACATTCACACATCAAGGACCCTCCACCATATCAATTTTCATTTCATCTGACCATATACCAGGGTTTCAGTCCCAGTAGCGGTAACAAACTCCAGACACTTACGTTTGTGGTTGATGACAGGAAAGGGGTTGTAATGCTAAGCCTTCCAAATAATCTGTTGGCATGGAGTTGGCAACTGATAGTAGTTTTAAGTGACCCATTATGCTATTTTTTCCCAGTCCCCGTCCATGCAAGTTTGTCCCAGTTCCAGTTGATTGGAACTTTTTAATTATTAACTATAGGTATGGACATTTTCAGGCAAGTAAAAAATTTTATAACCATTCCCTGACTTATGAAGGTCAACACGTTTTCTTTTATTTTTAACTGTGTATTCTCTTGTCTTTCCCATGTTGAAGAATGAATAAAACAATTTGACCTCTATGTCACTGGCTACTTTATTAGGTACCCCTGTTCAACAGCTCCTTAACACAAATATTTAATCAGCCAACCACATGCAAGCAACTCAATGCATTTAGACATGTAGACATGCTCAAGACTCACTACTGAAGTTCAAACCGAGCATCAGAATAGGGAAGAAAAGTGATTTCAATTATGTTGAACGTGACATTAGTGTTGGTGCTCGACAGGCTGGTCTGGGTATTTCAGAAACTGCTGATCTCCTGAGATTTTCATGCTCAGCCTTCTCTGGGATTGGAAAAACGTTGCCTGGTCTGATGAGTCTCGATTTCTGCTGCGACATTCAGATGGTAGGGTTAGAATTTAGCATAAACAACATTAAAGCTTTGGTCCATCCTGACTGGTGGTGGTGTAATAGTGTGAGGGATTTTTTCTTAGCACACTTAATACTAATTGTGCATCGTTTAAATGCCACAGCATGTTGTTGCTGACCATGTCTGTCCACAGTGTTCCCATCTTCTGATGCCATATCACAAAGCTCATATAATCTTAAACTAGTTTCTTAAACAAGACAATGAGTTCACTGTACTCAAATGGCCTCTGCAGTCACCAGCTCTCGATTCGAGTACATCTGGGTTGTGTTGGAACGTGAGATTCACATGATTGAGCCGACAAATCTGCAGCAACTGCATAGTGCTATCATGTCAATATGGGCAAAATCTTTGAGGAATGTTTCCAGTGCCTTGTTGAATCTGTGCCACAAAGAATTAAGGCAGTTCTGAAGGCAAAAGGACTAGGCAGGGTGTACGTAATAACGTGTCCGGTGAGTGTATATACCCCAATGAAGCAGGAAGTCTGAGTCTGTTGAACAAACAGTGCAATTCTGCAGTGAGATATTTGACCATTTGATTAACTACAATATTAGACGCCACCATCATTAATTAATGATGCAGGCACTTTGGTAAACAATTTATTGCCACATTTTAATGAAATTAAAGGGGAGATGGGCTTCAGACTCAGTAGTGTTGATACAATTGGGGTGACTCAAAAGAATAATATTTTTGTCTCACTTGTTTAACTGGGTTCTCTTTATCTACTTATAGGACTTGTGTGAAAATCTGATGAAGTTTTAGGCCATATTTATGCAGAAATATAGAAAATTATCAAGGGTTCACAAACTCTCAAGCACCACTGTATTGCATGTGCAGTGTGGATAAATTAAACTGGAACAGAAAGAAATGATACACATTCCCAAAACATCCACGACTAGAATATATGATTACTAAGGCATTAAAAAGCAGTTACATTATAGTGTAAAATGGCTAGAATTTCATTATAACTATGTTACAAGTAACACTTTTCTACTACTTCACTACATGGAAATCACTCCTACATTGCAGATGTGTGCATAGAGATTATGCTGGAGAATTCTTATCTCATCTCTCACTCTTTGTCTCTTCCCTCTCTGCAACATGGCAAGGATGTTTTTACTAGTAAAGCATTTATAATGACCACTTCAGCAATCCAGATTCACCCTGCCCTTGTCAGACTGACAAACAGGTCATTTAATTGTCATGTCAGGTCATTTCAGGAGTGTAGAATTACTCCTGTTTCTAATTCATCATGAAATGGAAGGGTTTTGCAGTATGATAAGAAGCTTTTAGATAAAAATAGTTTGCTTCTCTGAACATTACAGGATGGCCATTAGGAAACTGCTCTGTTCTTGATCTTCTGAGATGTTTGCTTTTTTCACAGGCCTCTCCTTAAAACAATAACCTCTTCTGATCAGACATGAGTTTGATTTAAAAATGATAATAATACCCTGCATCACATATTATTAACATATTAATGGATCGTAAATCAATTCGGGGGCCTTTCCTGTCATCTAAAAAGCCTTATAAAGGCTTATAAAGGGACTGTGGTAGCCTAGCGGGTAAGGTACTGGACTATGGACCAGAAGGTCCAGGGTTCAAATCCCACCTCTGCCAAGCTGCCACTTGGGGTCCTTGAGCAAGGCCCTTAACCCACAATTGCTCCGATTGTAAGGTTGTATCAATTGTAAGTCGCTCTGGATAAGGGCGTCTGCTAAATGCTGTAAATGTAAATGTAAATATAAAAAGTTGAGCTGTTAGGCAACAAATTCTCAAGGTGGATTTGGAATAAAAATAGGGATAAAAAGGATATGATGCCCACTGTTTAGTATGGTGAAGGGTCTGGGATGTTGTGGGGCTGTTTTTTCTTTAGATGCCCTAGAAAACTCACGGACTCATGAAATAATAGGACATTTTAAATAACAAAATATGCCTGTCTCTGCAAATAAACTAAAAATTGGTCGTCACTGGATCTTCCAGCAGGGCAATAATCCAGAACATATGCTCAGATCAATAAAAATAGTTTACTGAACACAAAATCAAGATGGCCATTTCTGTAAGCTTGTGGGTGAGCAAAGACGAGAGTGTATGAGTGCAAGAGGACATAGGACATTAGAATGGTCTTAAACTACCTGCTCTGTATTCTCCAACCTTGTAAGACATCACAGGAGAGGAGTAATTGCTGTTTTATTGGCAAAGGGTGATTATGCAAAGTATTACAATAACTCACCGAGAAGGTGTTCGAATGAAACATTATGTGTTAATGTAATAATGATATATGTAAGTGATTACAATATTAGAGTGAAAGGATAAGTTTAGAAAATTGTAGGATTGAAAGGAGGCGGAAGTACTCTGTTGGGCCACCGCTAGCCTGGATACAAGATGAGATAGGGTTGAGCATGCAACACTTCCTTGGCCTGCCTGGTCACCAGAACTTATCGCCAGTCGAGCATTTATGGGATCAGCTGGGACGCCAGCTTCAGCAACTTTTGAGTGTGCAGGATCTACTTGCTCAGCTTCAATATCTGTGGGCAAACGTGCCACAGGATAACATATGGAACCTGTATGCCTGCAATCTGGCAGAGACATTCTTGGGAAAACCTTGCTGTGTGTGGGTGAGCATTATCCTGCTAAAAAAGGACAGCTGGAAGCCCTGCCATGAGAGGCAACACATGGCTGCAGGATGTCCTGCACATATTGCTGAGTTGTTAGTGTCCCTCATATCACTACTAGGGTTGGTTGACTGACTGCCATATGCCATGGCTCCCCAGATCTTCACACCAGCAGTTGGAGCAGTGTGTCACTTCACATCAAAGGTGGGGGTGGGATTGAAGTGCTCACCACAAGGCCCCCATATTCAAACCCGACTCTGTCGGATTCCAGAACCTAGATTTGTCTCTGAAGACAATACAGTTCCAGTCCATAGCAGTCTAGGTTTCTCGTTCATGACACCCACTGCAAACGAATGCAACAGTGGTTGGCTGTCAATGGCAGAACAAGTAATGTGCACCGTAACAACAAATTTCCTTGTGCTAAGCACCTGGAAACTGTCTGTTCAGTGGTGTGTATTGAAGGTGCCACCTGTTTCTGGATAGTGGGCAACAGAACTGTGGAAGCTGCTCGTGCTTGTCGACGGTTCAGAATTACTCCTCCCAACACCACCTAACAGCTAGGTCAGAACAACCTAGATGGCAGGCAATTCATCAAAATGACCATTCTGCTTCTCTTAGTCCAATTATGCGTCCCCTATCAACGTTTGTCAACCGGTCAAAATGTGGGAGTGCATCGCAGAGGCATGTCTAGCAGTCAACAATCTCTCACCAAGAGGTACACTATCCAAAAGTAGTTTCTGAGAGCCTCTTTATATGGCAGCGGGGGAAGCACTTTTATGCCGTCTTGTGGCAAGAGTCAGAGTCTAAGCAGACCACACCAGTAATCATTTACAAATCTGTCTGCAACATAATTGCATGGCGAGCTTTTCAGCAATCCAATAATTCTATCTGGATGCGTTATTTTTTTGTCAGTGAGTATAAATGCAGGGGTGCCAATAATTGTGGCACATATGGGTTTGGTAAATGTAATTATTTCTTGATGAGGATTCACAGATTAAATTTCCTTCAATTAAAGGTTGGATTTGTCCTTACCCTAACCCTAACCCTAGATATTTTTTTCAGTGTGAGCTTAAACTGATTCACCAAAAGGTGAATTTCTTATAACCCTTTTAATCATCTTTACCAGGGGTGCCAGCAGTTGTGTTTGGAATTGGATATAGTGGAGAATCTGTAAATTTTAATGCATAAAATTTGAGCATATTTGTGAAAAAGTTGTTAGATGAGACTCCACTTCTAAAACTCTTTCCCAACAACATGCAGCGTGCCCGCGGCTTCCAGTTATAAATGATCTACCTCTCTTCTTCCTCCCACTCAGAGAATGGATGAGCAAAATTAAATCTGTGGAATAAACTTCCCACGTACAAGCATTTAGTTGTTCTTTTTATAGACATTTAGTGGTTTCTAACATTAGCCTACAATTCTCTAAACTACTAATAGGTTTATTCATTACGCATTATTTTGTGAACACAGTTTCTGATACGTTTAGGGGGGGGTTGAAATCCTGGTAAGACAATCTGTAACACACTTGCAAACCTATTTTGCAATGTACATAAGGATTAGGTGTGTGTGTGTGTGTGCACGTGTATTCATGGCCATCTGCTTCTGTCTATGCTCCTGCCTATGCTTTTTACAAGTAGAGCTATGGAACAAAGACTGAGAAAATGATGTTGAACAATCAGAGTTTTTAGAGACTAGACTTAACAGGTTTCCTACCGTCTTGTTTAAGACCTTTTGACATGTTTTAATGGCAAGCTCTTTTGTTGTTATGTCACAATACTGACAGAGCGAAGACTGTTGTGTCTGCACGGTTCTTAAATTTGCAATGAGAGTTTGAGGGGGGTGAGAGCGATTTAACCATTGGGTTGCCATGACAACTGCAGTTATCTGTAGAAATTTCATCAGATTCAGTCTTTTCCATTAAAGGCAATGTTCAATGAGAGACCAGACTTGCTGAAGCACTTAGACAGCAATGACTCTATAATGCTGTGTATTAGTGAGCAGGTCAAGTGTGGGATGAATGCATGCTGGTGTGGGAGCGCTCAGTCCATGGGTGGGACAGTGTGAATGTTGTGAATGTCACTATCAAAAGGTCACTCATGGACTTCCCAGCTGTTTGTTGTGCTTTTATAGGTCCATATTCTACAGTTATCCATACTAAAAGTAGCTGAAAACATCCAGTAAGGCTTCTAGATGAGTGTTTTATGTTGGGTCAAATGAAAAGGTAATTTTTTTTTAGTATTTGTGTGTTAAAATTAGTTTCTCACTGTAAGAAATTTGCCTTACGTGTGAGATACATCAATATTTGGAAATACAGCAAACTACTTATTCTGTATCATGTATTGGCTTTTGGAAGCAGTTGTTCTAAATGCTTTGTCCTTCTTTTCAGTGTGCCCATTTGTTAGACACCTGCTACTCTGTCCAGCACCATGGGATTACCTCTGAACAGGTATTCGTTGTGTAGTGGACCATTCTCAGCCCAACAATTCAGATAATAATAATATTAATGATTGTTGTGCTGGTACAGTTTTACAACATCAGGCCGAATATGCCTTCAGTCTCAAACTGGATACTAATAACAAAGTACAAGCCAGTGTATTAAAGTCAGTCCATGGGTTGCCAGATGCCTGAAGTGACTTGGGGTTTTCCCCATGTCTCCTAATGTCACCTAACACTCCAAATTCAGTCAGCAAAGTCGTTTAGGTCATATTCTGATGAGTTAATGTTTATGTAAATAACTTAATTATTTCATTTTTATACACATCTTATCCAATTCAGGGTTGTGAGGAACCCGGGCCAAACCAGCCATAGAGGGCATAAGGCAGGAACCAACTCTTGACAGGGCACCATTCCAATACAGGACACACAAGTGCACACACACTCAAAATAGGACACTTTAGAGATGCCAAATGATCTAATTTATGTCTTTGGAATTGGAGGTAACCAGAGTGCCTGGGAGAAGCCAAAGCCGGTGTAAGAAATTGAACCCTTGTGTCTGGAGATGAGAGGTGACAGCGACATAACTGGACAGGACTAGAGTTTGATATTCCCGAGCCAAAAGGGGGCTAACACAAATTTGTGGATGGAAACCGATGAGCTATAGTCTCTCTATTGAGGTAACACATCCACTTTGTGTACCAAGGCAGGTATGTCAAGTGGCAGCTGAGCCTGCACAATATTTAAAAATCTCACCAATGCCTCTGCACATGATACAGTTGTACCAGAGCAACACCTGCTGACATACCACAGTCAACTCAGTGGATTGCAATGCTGAGAATCTATACAGTATCTGGTGATTGATAGGAGAAGTATCGTAAAGCTGGTGGGAAGGTGGGAATTAATCTAATGGCTCTGAGCAGACATGGGGCCTAATGGGAAATTCTTAGGAAGAAATGAAATATTTTGGTGGTGGGTAATCAAAATTTGTAGTGGTGAGCTTAAGTAGTAGTCCTATAATAGTTCCGATACACTGATGTTCCTGTTATAGGGAAGGTGGTTTAAATCTACCAAAGAAAGGCTTCAGTTAGTCATTGTATTTACAGTACCGTGCAAAAGTCTTAGGCCACCATTAGATTTGTTGTTTTAGCAATTGTATAATGACATACAGTATAATATAATATATTGTCGACGACTGGACGCAGAAATTTCAAACTTGGATTCGTCACTCTATAATACACTTTTTCACTGATCTTCATCTCTTTGTGAGCTTTAGCATATCTTAGCCTTTTCACTCTGATCCCCTTCCAAATAAGTGGTTACTTGGCTTCTCCCCTTCCAAAAAGAACTTTCCTAATCAGGCTACTGTAGAACAGTTAACTGGGCATCCTGATGAAGCTGCCAGATGCTGCTATTGCTCAAGTGTAAGGGGAGGTCACAATAAATACTTGCCACTGTAGCCTATAGAAGCAATATCTTTTTTTCAGATATAGTTTTTTCAGTTTTTGAATACTGCATAAACATTTCCTGTATTTTCTGGTTGTATTCTAATACAGAGACTGAGAAATAATTAAGACTTGTGCACAGTAATGTATATATTTATAAAGTGCACCAATCTAATACGTGACACTCTCACTATGCGTCTGTGTTGCTCATAGAGTTTTTCGTTTTAATTTCACTGTTGTGAATTAGACCTTAAACTGACAGCTCAGTTGCAGCATATAAAAATGTATTTGGTTATGTAGCATTGTAATCATTCATTGCAGCAATGTGTTTATAGTACCCTGGCTCACATAGCCAACTCAATAGACAACCTACTGTCTTGGTTAAGTTAGTTTCACGAGTTATCCAAGAGAATGTCAATGTGCATTGTTTCAACTTTGATTTGAGTATTATTTTCTACTACTGAGTTTACTAGAATCAGTAATGGACATATACTTGGCCCTAATAACTACATAACTAGATCTGTTGATTTATGGAAGTACTGTGAAATTATCATTATGCTACTTTAACAAACTTATAGAAGAGAGAAAACTCTAGATCAAAAATAGCTGGAATTAAGTCATCTCATAATCTTCAGAGGAATGTGACGGACGAATGAGTGCCATGCAGCAGGATCCTTTGATGGGATTAATTACTATGCTTTATGTTATGGAAGTAGTGCACATGTGAGGGAGCACATGCAGGGAAAAAAACACAGTGAAACTACCTTAGTTACAAATGATATTATCTTGTCCAAATGGATGTGGTTTTCTTTTTGACTGCACAATCCTAGATCTGCAGTATGCCCTAACAATATAATTAGATGTTTTCAAATAACCTCGTTTTTGGTGTCTATTTTCATATAATAGGCAGTAGTAGCTCTAAGCTTATGTGTCTGTGTTACTGAGTTCAGATATCAGTGTCAGAGAGCTTATGTTTAGCTCTTGACAATGCTCTTAACACCCAACTCTTCAGCTCTGCAATAGGATTGGATTCTACATTAATAATTTATTTTGAATAAATACATCTGCTCAATAAACACATGTAGTGTAATACAAAATATGCTACCACAAATGTGATATTTGTAGTGAACAAACAAGATTTATGCTGTTTTCAAGATGTATGTTTTCCTTTTTGTCGTTACCCTGTATTTGATCATTGGTTCCTCGCTTCATAACAAAAGCACTACTTTTTTCCCTGAGATCATAGTTCATAAATGATCTGTGTCTCTTTCCTCACTGTTTAGTATCATTGCACATTACCAAGCCTTATTCACATATTCTTTTTGCCAAAACTGTAATTAAATGAAAACCTAAAATACAGCATATGAAAAAGTCTGATTTACAGATGATGTGCTAGTTTGTTTTCGTATAATGTTATATTTATATTTGTTCCCAATAGAGGTAGCGTTTTCTGTTTTTGGAAACCAACAAACTACATAATTTGACCAGAATTGCTGTTGCATAACCATTGCAAGTTTTTTTTCCCCTCTACATTTTAGCATGCTTTTTCCTGGTCAGGGTCATTCTTCCTTACATCTCTTTTCCCCAAAGAATACAGGGTACAGGCATAAATGTTCCCTGGTTGGGATACCATTCCCATTGCAGGGCTGGCAGGGGTCACTGTTGATTCCCCGACTGGCCTCCTCTTAGTCTCCTTATATATATCTGAACCATATATCTAACATTGCGTGTTTGCCTTGTGGATTCACCATCACTCACAAGTTTATATAGCTATTTATCTACAAAGTTGGCGACTTGGGCATTGGATGCTATACTGTGGCCAGGTTTTCATCACATCTTCCATGTCAGTCCTTCCATGTAGGCTAGAGGGCTTCACTTTCATCATCCTAAATCTGACTTCGCACAGGAGTTCCTACGGCTCAGTTCTTGGTTTACACATGTTCTCCTTATTAATCAGTGAGTGTGTTTACATGCACTTAATAATCTGATCATAGTCATATTTCTGAAGATATCTGATTATTCAAGTGGTCATGTTTACAGCATACTCCGATCTTGAAATCAGATTAAGAAATCCAATAAATGGAGCTGGATTTTACTCCAGTAATCGGATTACTCATAGCATGTATACCAGTTACCCGATTATAATCTGTGTTCTCAGTCTGCGCATGTGTGCAAGCCTTCCCCCATGGCTGTCAGGTCAACGTATTCTAAAGGCTTGGTTTTATTTTTTCTATTTTTCCATTGACTTCAGTGGGTTTTTTCTCACTGGCTCTGGCAACCATGGAACGGGACACTGAATTAAAGGTAGCAAAAACGGCTAGCGAACATTTTGTGGAGGACTGTAGAGAAATTAATAATTTGATTATTTAATATTGATGTTTGGAGTTTATGGCACATATTTTAATGAGACTATTGACTGGTTGCAAAGAAGAAGTCCAATTACTGAGTCATGTTTACTCGCGGAGGTTTCCCATTATCTGATTACTCAAGTGCATGTAAACTCGTTGATCATATTACTGACATAATCTGATTTTCTGCAGTTATCGGATTATTAAGTGCATGTAAACTTACTCACTGACTCAGTGATCAGTGGATTTTTATACCGCTGCTACACTTACTACACTGTTATTCTCTTATCTGTCATTCACTGTCCATGTCTCTCAGAAGTTAAAGGAATGTTTTTAGGTGAAGACCCTTTGCTTCTAAATATATTAAAATTTGATTTCCCACTACTGAGGAACTCTCCAGTGTTGGACCTTTAGTTAACCAAAGGAATTTGCAGATTACTTATTTATCAATTTGGAGGATTACTACTTTTCTGACTACAGGAACCACTCAAATTCTCATAAAAGCACAAGTCATTACCAGATTGATTAATTCTATCCACACTATTTGCTATTATTCATTCATTTGCATATTTTCACTTTGAAGCCTTCAGGATGTTGCTACTCATTTTTCCATAATCTCCCAATGTTTTTTCATGTTTTTTCATGTTTTTTTTTTTTCAATTCCAGACCTCAAAGAGCTTTTCAACAATGTTGTCAACATATCTTGGTTCAAAACAACCACATGTCAGCTCAGATCTTTAAGGTCAGGGCATTAAACATTTTCTTCTCTGAGAGTTAAATGTGCTCAAAATAAAGTAGCATCCTGTATCTGATTGCATCCTGGCTCTGCACTTTGCACGACCTAGACTTTCTTCTTTTTCCCCAAAGTCTAAAGACCTACCTCTAGGATGTAATTTGTTGTTAGCGCTCTTGGTGATTGAATTTGTCCCTTCTAACACTTGTATAAACCAACATTGATCGAGGGGCTGTTTTGTGCTACACCTGTTATGTGTTGGAATGAGATGAAATAGCAGTAAGAAAGGCTGTTGTGTAGGGATCATGGTTTGAAAGAAGTCTTCAGTTAGTTACCTACTTTTAGTGATGCGATCTGGATATTGTTAAAATGGAATGTTATGAGAAACACTTTTTAGTTTGTCATTTAAGAGCTGCAGTAAAAAAAAACCTGCCTATCAATGTTAACACCAAAAGATAATTAATTGAGGTTTTGTTGATAATTGAGATGTTTTTTTTGTGCTACTCTGTCACGTATCACATTCATTAGCGTGGGCATTATTGTTCAGGTTCTAACATGATTTTCATCGCATCTACAAGATCAGTCCTTCCATGTAACATACAGAGGTTCACTTTCATCCTCCCACAGCCTCATTATAGGAGTTTTCTGGGGGTCAGTTATTGGTTTATACTTGTTCTTCTTGGATAATGAATCCTCAAACCATTGCTACACTGTTTATACACTGTTCTATTTTTCATCTATCTACTGCTTAACTACTAAGGCCAGAAGGATCAACATTCAGACATTTCTATCTTGACAGAAATTCTTACTAAAATTGAATCTTAATTATTTTATCTACCATTATGGAACTCTAGTTTGAAACCAGCCTATTGAGACCTGATTGGACATTGATGCAAGACCTGACCTTCTACCCTACCCTTCATCTGGAGCCACCTGAACTACCTGTTGTAGTGGACCTGGCCACTCAGAGACTTCCACTCTCCAAGAGCTGCTGCAGTAACTATAAACTGTTATAGTTAAAATAAACCTGTCATTTTATGCCAAGACTCTTGTTCCCAACACGCTACTCTGAATATCGTACAACTTAAACACACCTAATTTCACCAAGTAGAGGACAGGTTTCAATTTTAGCTCGATTCCTTTTAAGCTTTCCTCTTTATGTGTATTAGGGTGTTTCCTTGCCCCTGTGACTACTGGCTGCTCATTCGGGACCTAGATCAGCTTTGTGAAGCTGCTTTGCAACATTGTATTTTGGTATGAACTGAACTGTTAATGTTAACAACATGGCTTACTTTGTAAGGTTATTACTGTAGGTATACTGTTGATGCTCAGCTGTATTGTGCACACTTAGTTGATTTATGTACACTATACAGACAGAAGTTAGTGGACAACCAATAATTACATCCAGAACATGATTACTAGTATTGAGCTTATCTCCCATTTGCTGCTAAAACCTTCTTCGGTTTCCTGCAAAAGACTGGAAGATGTGGAGTATTTTCTTGATCCATTTAGATACAATAAAATTGGAAAACCATATGCTTCCTCTAGCCTGCAGCTTGGAAATGACTCCTGCATTATTTTGTACAGTTGCTGGGTTGATGTATGAAAAATTCCATAAATACTCTGTCCTTCTGTCTTGAGCTTCATCCATTCCTTTTGTTTCTAAATTAATTTTTTGGGAACATCATAACTGATGATAGGCCATTTGTCACAATCATATATACAGTCGAGCAAAAAAGTATTTAGTCAACCACTGATTGTGCAAGTTCTCCTACTTAGAAAGATGAGAGAGGTCTGTAATTTTCACCATAGGTACACTTCAACTATGAGAGACAAAATGAGAAAAAAAATCCAAGAAATCTCATTGTAGCATTTTTAAAGAATTTAATTGTAAGTCATGGTGGAAAATAAGTATTTCATCACCCACAAACATGCAAGATTTCTGGCTCTCACAGACCTATAACAACTTCTCTAAGAAGCTCTTCTGTCCTCCACTCATTACCTGTATTAACAGCTCCTTGTTATCTGTATAAAAGACACCTGTCCACAGCCTCAAACAGTCAGACTCCAAACTCAACCATGGCCAAGACCAAAGAGCTGTCGAAGGACACCAGGACGAAAATTGTAGACCTACACCAGGCTGGGAAGAGTGAATCTACAATAGGCAAGCAGGTTGGTGTGAATAAATCAACTGTGGGAGCAATTGTAAGAAAATGGAAGACACACAAGACCATTGATAATCTCCCTCGACCAGGGGCTCCACGCAAGATCTCATCCCGCTCAAGATCTCAAGATCTTGGCGCTGTTTTTCTGCAAAGGGGACAGGACGACTGATCCGTGTTAAGGGAAGAATGAATGGGGATATGTATCGTGAGCCAAAACCTCCTTCCATCAGCAAGAGCACTGAAGATGGAATGTGGCTGGGTCTTCCAGCATGACAATCATCCCAAACACAATGAAGGAGTGGCTCCATAAAAAGCATTTGAAGGTCCTGGAGTGGCCTAGTCAGTCTCCAGACCTTAACCCAATAGAAAATTTGTGGAGAGTTGAAAGTCCATGTTGCACCAAAACATCACTGCTCTAGAGGAGATCTGCATGGAGGGATGGGCCAAAATACCAGCTACAGTGTGTGCCAACCTGGTGAAGACTTACAGGAAACGTTTGACCTCTGTCATTGCCAACAAAGGTCATGTTACAAAGTATTGAGTTGAACTTTTGTTATTGACCAAATACTTATTTTCCACCATAATTTACAATTAAATTCTTTAAAAATCCTACAATGGGATTTTTTTTCTCATTTTGTCTCTCATGATTGAAGTGTACCTATGATGAAAATTACAGACCTCTCTCATCTTTCTAAGTAGCAGAACTTGCACAATCAGTGGCTGACTAAATACTTTTTTGCCCCACTGTATATATTAATCCAAGTGGAACCTCAGTTCTCGACCACCTTGGAACTCGTCGAATTCGGCTCTCAATTCATTTTGACTAGAACAATTTGTCTCGGTTCTTGTCGATTCACAATTCATGATTCATGATTCAGAACACAATGATTCAGTGATTCAGATACATTAGCCCTTGCTCAGTGAAGATCTCTGCTGAGATATTCATCTCTTAGTGTTTTGCTTTTAATTTTTACTTGCAATCCATTATTCACTAAATTACATGAGATTTTTCAACACTTTATTATAAACTAAGCTTTTTGTTAATGATCTTGGCCAGTTTTAGGGTAATGTAAGTGTTAATATATTATTAATGTAACTGTTAATGTCTATGACACGGTATAGACTTAAATCAGAGAGCACCTGTACAATACAACTCCATTAATGAATATAATGCTTATACAATGTGGATTTTCTGGGGGTCTGGAACATATTAATTCAATTTACATTTTTCCTTAAGGGAAAAATTTGCTCAGTACTCGTCGTTTTCTGTTCTTGTCAAGCTTTCTGGAACGAACTAACGACAAGAACTGAGCTACCATTCTATGTGTAATTAACTGAGGAATTGTTGATTATTAAGGGTTTTTATTTATTTATTTATTTATTTTCATTTGCTACACTGTCTCATATCAGCTTCAGTACATTTGGAATCACTGTCTAGCGTCTGACCTGCTTTTCATCACATCTACAAGATCAGTCTTTCCGTGTAACTCACACTTTCACTTTCTGCATCCCACAGTGTCACTATAGGGGGGTCAGTTCTTGATTTATACTTGTTTTCTTTGAATTGAATCATCATCCACTACTATGTCAATTTTTCTACATTATAGGGTCAAAAGTTTCGCAAAATACTATTTAGTCTTCCATCACGTTTAGGCTGTTTTTCCTTGGCACAGTCTTCACAAGAATTGGCTCAAGTAAAAATAAATATTGCTTGGGGTTTTATAAAAAATTACATCCAGGGCATGACTAATAGTGTATCCTTCATTTTCTGCTCCTTCACTCTTTTGAGAAGATCGTCTTCTAGAAACATGACTTTGATGTAAGACAGTGATGTTTGAACAATAAGCCCTGGTTTACAGTTGGCACTGCAATTCATTGATAGAGTTAAGGTCAGGTCCTGTGTAAGTCAGCCAAGTTTTTCATCAAAGGTTGGCAATTTCTCTGTTGACTTAAGAGGGCAGGGTGGAAAGGACATATTGGGAAAGCGTCATGTTGAGAGTCACTCAGGTGATCAGTAATACCTATTTTTCAATGGCATATTATGAATCTGTTAGCACTGTGTGAAGGTACAGATATCACGAAAAAAAGGGCTGTATTTATTCGACTGTAGCACACGTGTGCGTAATCAATGTATTGTGAGCAGACACGTGTGTATCCGTCAAGCTTTACACGACCTGGTATTAGAAATGAACCTGCAGCAGGAGCGTGAGGAGGAGCGGGAGGTGGAGGAAGGAGGGTTTGTACAGAAGCGTCGCTCTCCCCTCTGGAAAATTAACGGCTCTAAGCCGCGCCCACAGGCCCGAGTTCCTATCCAATAGCGTTAATCGTTTCAGACCGGACGGAGCGGCGTTCAGATCAAGGACCAATGCCTGCGTTCGGTTGATCAGAGATAGGGATGGAGTCACGCGTTGTGGGGGACTCGCCTGCTCAGCGCGTGCTGCCTGAGGTCAGGCTGCCCGCCCCTTCGCCGAGGGTAAGCCTGGAATCTCACTACATCATGCCTCATTTCCAGCATCTAAAGGCAGATTCCTAAATTATGGCGGTTTGTAACGCCAAGTGCTTCATTCATTCATTTCACTGCAGCTTCTGGGTCTTGTCATTGTTTTCAGTGTTAAACACAAGAGCAGGATCCAGGCGTCGCCCTCCACCCTGAAACAAAGAAACAAGGCGGTTGCTGAGGGCTGTAGAAGGAAAATGTATAATATATGGCAGGCTAACCGTGTTAAAGGAATCAGCCTTACCTACATTTCAGTCCCTGATCTGGCTGAGACACAGAATGGTAGCGTTGTGATGATGGAGTCCTATGGCAGACAATAAATCTCCTGACCTAATTTAGATCATGCTAATGAATTTAAACATCAGGTATGCCTTTTGCCTATGGCTGTATTGTTTGCTAGGGTTGGGAATATCATATGTTAATGTGTTTGGTGCTTTTATGACCCTGTGTTTGTGTTCTGTATAGCATGTAGCATTGAATGGGGAAATATAATGTGGCTCTACTGTGTTATTGCCTACAAAATCTAAGTGACACCATGGCATGATACACAAGCTACACTGTACAGCGTAAAAGTCTTCCTGTATCATGATATTACTGCCATATCATATCAGTCCCTTGCTATTAAAAATGAGGTCAAAATGAGGTTGTGAGCAAAATACACACCTGTCCTAAATTATTGGGGTTAGATGCAATAACATAGGTGTATACGTAATGGTTTTATGTTCCCTGTTCAGGTGAATTTATGCGTACATAGCCTATCAGCAAGTTAAATCAACAGCACACATGCACTTGTTTTCGTGTAATCGTATTTCAACCTCAGGTCTTAACCCACAGCACAGCTGTAACCCACGCTGTGGGGGGGCGATGAACACACTCTATGGGATATTAATTAAGTAATACACCTTCTGTGGTTGCTTTGTAGTGGCTTCGTTCTTCATTAGGCCACTAACAAAGCTTTGAGGAATTACGTGGCGTCTGACATACTGCAGTCTGAGTATTGTCCATCAACATATATTCTTGCCTGTTTTTGTTCTTTTTGGGTCATTATTGGGATGGATTTTTCAAATTAGCTTTGGGTCTGCAAAGAACTGTAAGCCATAGACTAAAGCTGAGGCATGTCATCATGCTGGAAAAGCTTGGACAAGTCTGAAAAAAGGTGAACATAAACCTGTCTTGGCGCTGTGTACGTTTCCGCATCAGATTCAGGCTAAACAGTGCTATAATTAGTGGGTTTAACCTCAGGTGAGCGTTCTTGCTCCTTAGGATGTAGCACAGCTGCAAAGATCAGTGACGGTCTGGTCTCAGCTGCTGTTTTGGTGCAAGATTGACAGATGCAATTATGGATTTAACTGGCCACAGTGTGTTGATACGAGCAGAAATATCACCGCTCATAACCGAGTCATTTTGTTCTGTGCGTAACACAATTAGTGTGGTGTTGTCTAGGCAGGTCCCAAGAGAATTTAAGCACTTGTAAATTAATGAAGTTATTTGAGTACAGACTAAAATGTGGCTCCAGGAGAGATGACAGTGGAGTAAAGCAATTTGATTGTAGTTCGCAATTAGCGAATATGGGGTCTGTCGCTAGGCTGCTATAACAAATATGTTTTTGCTTTCACACTAGATCAGTATTTCAGAGGAAGTAATGTAGGTAAACATCTGAATGAACTGTTTCTGCATTTATGTAATAGAGGTTACATATAACGTAATGTATTGTACAATGTTTACATTAAGGCAGACTGACAAAGTACAGCCCAAGGACACATGCAGCAGTAACTTATACATTTCAAATTTGACCAAGGTCAGGTTACCAAACATGTCTGAATCTAAGCCCTTTGTTGCAGCTTTTAATCAGCTTTTCTGTACTTCTGAGAACTAATCCGGCAGACCTAATTAAAGCACTGATAATGTCTGTTACATTTTTAATAGGCTAGACAATGAATATTATTGAGTGTTTGAAAAAGTTCTGCCACAACTATTCTGAATTAGTTTTATAGCTTAATAACAAGATCAGAAAATCAAAGCGTTATCATTTCTTCACTCAGTGGCCATTCTTGATCTTTCCATGATTTTACATTCCACCATTGAAGAAGTTACTGGTTTCGCTTTGAGAAAATCATCAAACCAGTGTCTGAGCTGAGTGTGGTTTCTGAAGAAAACTCTCCACTGATCTGGTTCTGTAGTGGTTGTTATTCTGAAGGCACAAGGTCAGGGCTTTGTAGTGGATGTGAAGAATTTCCAGTAAAACCCCTGAATCTGTGTTTGATGAGATTTGCAATTTCACAGGCAATTTATTCTTCCATCATTGTTTAGGCTGTTTTTCCTTTGTACGGTCAAAACAAGGACTGGGCCAAATAGAAATGAGTCTTGCTTGCGGTTTTAGTTCTGGTTCATTTCTCATCAACTTGAGCAGCAGCTGTAACGATTAAAAGAATTAGTCAGTTTGATTAAATTCATTTTGACCTCAGATTAAGCTTGAACAGGTTACATGCATGCTCATCAATCTGTATTTACATGACTGTTATAGGTAATGAATTTAAGCACTTGCTTACCTAACCAACATTGCTTTAATGAAAATAAGCACATGAGCTCTGTGAAAGTGTAAGAGAGATGTGAAAAGCGCCATTATGTTTTTATTAGCTAATGACCAATGTAGCCACATAAGGGCCTAACTAGCTGTTTAAATTAGTCTTAAATGATGTTAATCACAGGAAAATGTCTCCATATTTGCTGATTTAAAGAGAAGGAAGGGAGGCAGGTTGACATGAACATATCATTCCATATCATTCCACTTCAAAATGTTAGTTAGATTCCCGCTAATCAACTAATCTGATATTTCTAAACTATCTACAGTGTTCATAATGAGCTATGTTTATTAACATGACTATGTCGTTAATGTATTAATGTGAAAGTGCACACGCTCAAGACCTGTGGTGGACTGTAATGATGATGATTTACTCAATTACTGTACTTAATTACCATTTTCAATTTTTACTTTACTGGAGCATTTCTACTATTTGAGACTTTCACAACACTATATTTATAAAACATCCTCAGTTACTTGTTACTTCACTATGGACAATAGCTCTAAATAGTGGACAGAATATAATGTGCTTTCAAATTGAAAGAGCACTTTTAATTTTTAATTGACTTTGCTGATTTGATTTGATCATTGTATACAAGCCAAGCAAGTCTACATAAAAAATAAATTCCTGACTCTTTCTCTTCACTGCCCATGGCCTTACCTGAAAGATATCAACATGTAGGTTGATAGAACTGCTTTCCCTGCCTGGGGATCATCGATCCTTCAAGAATTCCTAGTCCAGCGTTTAAGGTAGTCAAAATAATAATTTTATATTATTATAACCAATCTACAGAACAGTACTTTTAATACCTGAGTACATTTAAAATGATTTTATATTATTTTACTAACAGTTTCTGTACTTT